>CAWUDS030005122.1:0-13053 GCA_963859935.3 Lathyrus sativus | reverse complement strand
AATTAGACTAAACATTACAATATAATAGGGTTGCATTGATCTTCAATCGCTTCCGCTCATGAGAACCTTCAGTTTCCCAAATCCTTGATCGCTCCAATCTTGATCCTGAAATTCCTTTTTTTTTCAAAATGTCCCTTTTCTTTTCTCGAAACACGTCTCAAATAGCCTCAACTCAAACTCAGTACTAGGGAAATACCCAAAATACCCTCATGGATCACAAGTGTCAAAAATACAAGAAAACTAGAGAATGAAACGTTTTAACCAACACGGGCCGTGTCAGCTGACACGGGCGGCCGTGTTGGCTTCCTATTACAATTGCACGAGATTTTTCCAAGTCCCAGGTGTGCTGACACGGGTCGTGTGTCAACTATTTCGGAAATACTTCCTTATAGCCATCGCACTACATCCTAGTAAGGCCAAAGTGGGGTAGAATGTAATCTAAAAGTCCACAGTGTCATGGGCTCCTTCGTCGAAAGTAGCATTGTTTTCACGAATACTCGATCAACAATACTAAACTCTCAAGAGGGCCTACACTGAGCGGTGGTTTCTCAAGTTAGCTTGGTCGGGAATCAACTCCCTATAAGCCTTTTTGAATATACCACCATCCTATCATAATTGCACTCTAGTCCGGGTATAGGACCATCTCACCATTCAAAAGGTCCCAAGGTTCAACAATCAAACAAATGTACACAAATACATGTAAAGCAAATATTCACAAATATAGAAAATAAACAAACAAAATAGGCTAAACCCTGAAGTTCTACCTCCCCAATGAAGTCGCCATTTCTGTTGCGGTGAAAATCGGATATCAAGCTATTAAATTAACTTGAATCTTAATTCTTTTACAATCGACCTTTAATTTATCCAAAGGAAAGGTCTAAAGAAAGACAAACCCTTTTTTGCGATGTAACAACAACGCTAAGAGATTCGGGGATCGGGGGGTTGGTTATACCTAGGGAAGGTGTTAGCACCCTAAGCATCTATAGTACTCTACAATAACTTTTTGTTTGTTTGTGCTAAGTTTGTTAAATGTTTGCTATGGATTGGGAAAACAAGTGTAAGTTAAAACCTAAAGATATATACACTAAGTTTTCTCGCAAAGACATCGCGTCCTCTGCCTACGTATCCTAACTAGGATAGAATCAGAGCAATCGTAGTTCACCTCACCAAGTTTGAAGAACACTTGATTATGATCAAGGTTCAAGGGGGAACAAACATGACAATGTTTGTGTGGAGTTTGACAAAACTCCCTAATCTAAGTTGAACACTCAAGAGGGGAAGTAAGAATTCATAACGATGATTCTTACATAGAGTTGACAAACTCTATCCTAGGGTTCTAGTTGAAGAACACTCCTAGTACAGGTGGGTTTCTTAGACTTAAAGCAAAGTCTAATGGTTTCTAAACTAAGGTTAAAGATGACTTAACAAAGTCAAAGAGTGGATGATGAGCTTTCCATGACACAAGGGTCAATGGGGAGACTTTTCCTTTGGAAGGAGAGAGGGGAGGCAACTTGGACGAGAACTAAAGAGTTCCATCTCTTGGGGAAAAGAAACTACTTATCAAGGTAATAAACATGATGAAGATAAGAGCATGGTGAAAACCATATAAAGCAAGCATGATAAAGGCAAAGGTAAATGTGACAACATCATACCAACATTTTTATGCATTGATGACGATCAAGCAAACAAGTAAGCAAGAAATGTAACGACAGTTCAAGCTATAAGTTCATGGTGACAACCAAAAGAAAATAAATTCTAGCATGTTGACTAACATGGGAAGCAAAGATCTCACAGGAAAATTCAAACATTGTACAAAGAAAATTCAACAATAAGTAAGATAGCGATCTCAAAAAACGAACATATTTCCACATAGGCAAAATACATCACAATTAATAATAATGTGCAATATTTTTACACCATATGAAAATAGATCTCAAAACTAACATGATGCAAAAAGAATCAATCAAAAAGGATAAAAAATAAGAGAGTTATAAATTTTTGAAGTTCATGTAACAAATGCACAAATAAATCACAACAAGTAAAAATAAAAATAAAAAGAAAGTGCAAGGGGTGGGAGTTGAACCCACGCCCTCTGGCCTAAACACATGCGCGCATAAAAAAAGAAAAAGAAACAAAAGGGTTGATCCTCCTCAGGGATCGAACCCAAGCTAGCAAGGTGAAAGGCGCATTTTGAGGCAAGGTTTCTACCACTGGGGTGGCTATACATCCGTTATGTAAAGCTACCCCATAAATATATATTGTATATCTTTATGGATTTCTGGGAAATTTCAAAAGAACCAAGAACAAGCAACAACATTGATGCGTTTTCAATCACAACTTGGCCAAAACTCAATGGATTTTAGTGAAATTTTTATCAAACTTGTGTGATTTTAAACAAGGAATACAATGGTGGTGTTGAAATTGTGAGATCATGCTTCTAATTAAAAACACGATAGAAGATGCAGATGTGAACTTTGAAATGCATTTGAGTGTCTACAACTCATGACAGTTGGATTTAATGATATATAAAGGTATGCACAAATCATAAATGCATAAACTAAAGATTCTGATGCAAAAAATCATACCAAATCAAGTCCAATCAAAAAATGACATGTCAAATGCAAAGAATGCCTTAAAAATGCACTTTGGAATTTATGAAACAAAATTGTCATGAATGAACTCAAAGAGAACCATACACATGTTCCTAATATGCTATAGATCAGGCTCTAACAGTCATAGATCCAACAAAGAACATCAAAAAAGAAAAAGCATGTGAGTTGTAATGGTATTCATGGTATGATGCAATCATAGAAACTAGGATACATGCTGACCTAAAACCAACTATACAAACATCACATACATGTTATAAACATACTAACAGCAGGCTACCCTAAAAAACATCATGAATGCAGTGAAACAGGTGGCTGACCATGTACAGCAGATTTAGCATAGCAATGTTAGCTCAATGGTACAGTTGAAAAGTAGTCTAAATTTAAAACAAGCATTGTGGCAGTTCAGGTCATGCAATCTTCACACACATGATTCAAGTGTTATAACAGATATGTTTATCTCCAAAGATCAGCTAGCAAACAAACCAAGTATGAAATGGTGTATGCACAGCAGCCCTAGCATAAATATGCAGACAGTGGAAACTTTGAATTGAGCAAAACTAGTTTGTATCAGTGTCAAATATACATTTCAATCATGACAACTGATGCTTCTAATCCTATAGATCAAATAAGATCAAGCTAAAGCAGACAAATAATCAGGCATTGCAAGCTATGGCAAAAGATGCAAATTGTTCAACAATGATGCAATATGGAAATGAAGTGCCTAGCCCGGTGGAGACAGATCAAGAAAAGAATATACACACATCACCAACATGAAATTAGGTGGAAATAGGACCAAAATTCAAACATAACTCAATCAGACCAAGGATTGGTATTTGGGTGAAATGCAAAGCAATTTGGAGGCAGCAGGGGTGTTATTTGCAATAATGAGGTTTTGGATTCAAGCAAGAGCATACACACATTATAAACATGATGACAAGTAGGATGTGCCTAAAAGAAACAAACATGATGCATCTAGAGCAAAAGTTAGAATATTGTTGGAAAAGCAAAATTGTTTTGATGACAGCAGGTGGATTTCAAGTGGAAATTACTTTAAACCAAAGTAAGAGCATACACACACCATAAATGTAGTAACAATTAGGGCAAAGCTCAAAATCTAGGCATATCCTTTTTGATTCAAAAAGTAGCATGATGGTGGAAACATATTGCAAAATATCAAGGAAAATACCAACTGTCACAAAGCCAAAGCAGCAAGATATGTCCATATTATCATCCCACACAAACTTCAAACATGTAACTTAATTATCATAGGCCTTAACATCAATCAAAAGCTAGCTGTCATGAAAGTTGGCATGCTCATGGTCATTGCTTTTCAACATATTTCTCAAAAATGCCAAAACATGGAAAATGATGTAAAGTGCAACATTCATAGACTACATACCTCTTGTAGACTATGTTGAACAAGTTAGAACACCAAGAAATCCAGAGATCTTCCAAATGGCACCTAGCTTTGGAGCTTTCTTCTTCTTGAAGCAAAAATGCAAACCTTAGGACAGTTGGAGAAATGAGCTTCACCACTTATTTCCAATGCTTTGGACAGTTGAGATATGATGTATATGAGGTGTATGAGTGATTAAAATATCAAGAACAAGCCTAGGTAAGAATTTGGCAGATTTTGTGCATTGTGGTCAAAGTTGCTTGGTATGAAAGTTGACTTTTTACAAAATGGTGTTTTTGAGTGTTTTAATGGTTGGAACACCTTCTATACCATATTTGTGGATTGTGTGGATGGTTTTTGGTGAATTTGAATGTATGGAAATGAGTTTAGGGGCTGGGCTGCCAAGACAGCTTTTTGGTGTTTTTGGTGATTTTGAGATTTTGTGAAATTGAAGTAAAGAGAGAAAGAGAGAGCTTGTGATTACTCTGGTTTTTAGAGGGGCTCTGATGTTCTGAATGAGGTAGAAAAGGCCTCTATTTATAGGGAAATGAGAGGGTAAGGACAAATTGAGAGATTTCCTTCCTAAGAGGGAAAAGTGGGATTTTGGCTCCAATATCTCAAAAGAGTTTTCTTGGCTTGGAGGTAAGCTGAAAGTCAAGTGTGATGATGGGTTTAGAGTGGATGAAGTGAGGCTAGGGAGAGTAGGGACATGGCTGGTGCAGAGCTTTTCTTTTCCACCTTTTGCATTTTTGAATTTTACAACGCAAGTTGCATTTTCATTTTCATTTCCTTTGCATAACTTTCACACTTCTACATTTCAAAACATACCAATATCAGAAATAAAAAAAATCCAAGGGCTGAGAAAGGTCCAAGTGATCAAAGGATGAGTTTATGAAGAATTGTCAATGTGGGACTCAAGTGTTGAAACACCATCTTGCCAAATCCATAACTTTCAACTCACAAATGCCATTGAGATGTTCTAGTACTTTTTGGAAAGCCCTCAAGTAGCTATAAAACATTCATGTTTTCATGAATCCCAAATTCTCAAAGGAGTTTGGCCAAAAAACCTCTCAAAGTTGCTAAAAAACAAGCTTAAAAGTGAAATTTCTCTAAGTCATTTTCCCTTCTTGAAATGAATTTGATCATAACTCCAAATCTATGCATTTTCTTATCATTGACAACTTTGAGGATTTTGTAGGATTTGTCAAAAGATTTCTAATGAGCTTTGAACCACTTCATTTGGATATGTGGTTAAGGAGTTATGGTCTTGCCCCTTTCGAAACCCTAATTCCCGACTTTTGCGACTACTCCTCAATCCTTGATCCAATTGTCATGAAATTTTATGGGTAGATGCAATATGTCATTAGTAACATTTTTTATTCACATCTTGAGGTCAGATTCCTTATTGTTGAAGAGTTGACGTTTTGGTCAACCGAACGATCGATCGGTGGCTACCGAGTCGACTGTTGATGCTATGGACCTCTTGCGGCTTTGAAACTTCTTGAATGGACTTTACCAAGCCATATGAACACTATGGACCATAATCCCACCATTGTAACACCTTTTAAATTAAAAGTCAAACCACAGTTGACTTTTCCTGCTCGAAAACTCTAATCGGGTATCCTGAACTTCACTGCTTTTGATCCCCGGGTGACAAACTCAAATTGGATTCATGCTTGATCCAATGGAATACTCTTGATGATATGGAGACCCAATCTCAAAGAAACCAATCCAAAACATTGACCGGTCAACCCTCGAAATCTCGATTTCGGCTGTGCAAAACCCTAATTCTCTTGTAACTTGACAAAGACCACTTGGAAAGGGTTAAGGTTAGATAAACATGAACATGCTCTTAAAATGATGATGAATATCTAAGGGGTCAAAATTTGGGGTATGACAGTTGCCCCTATTTAAATATCTTTCATTAGACGGCGGCGAAAGATGACAATCCTTGCGAAGTCGTAGTGAAAGGTATTTAAATATAGCGAACCAAAAATTTTGTCCCTTAGATCCGATGGTATGCAAAAGGAAAAATGCGGATATGCTATGAATCTAGATGATGCTTTATGATGTTTGAATGCTAGACAAATGCAGACACGCAAGCAAAGATAAAAGAACAGCAATACAACGAGTAACTACTCATAGAGGACTCGCACACTGGGGAAATATCCCAGGACAAGCAAAAAGTTCAAACGACCAAAGACGCTGCTCAGGGGAATCTTCCACAGAGGGGACACCCATTCCAACAGGGGAAACAAAACTTCATTGGGAAAAATGAGGTGACACTCCGCTGGGGAACAAGGAAAAGAGACGCAAACCTCAATGGGGATAAACAACTGAGGAATATCCTATAGCGAAGAGTTTGAATAGGATCTTCAGGAAAAGAACAGAAACAAGACCAAACGCACCGGGGATGCTAGTAGCGACTAGATCTCCGAGACTCTAATGGGAAAGCGACGCTTTACTAGGGATACTGGTGACGACCAGAACAATCAACAATCAAAGGGTGCTAGTTTCTACTAGACTTACAAGGGGTGATGGTGACGACCAAACAAAATGGGAGTTCCGACTTGCGTTGATACAATACAGGATTCCGGCTGGGGAAATTGGTAACAACCAACCCTCGGTATCTATAACGATTAACTTTCAAGCAGAGCCAGCAACCGCTGGACTTTTCAAAACTATGGTGACGACCAAAGCAACGATACCAAATAACGATTGGATTTTGAACAGCGCCAGTTACCACTGGATTTTCCAAATAGCTTCTAATTACCATTGGACTTTAAACAATTCCAGTTACCACTGGACTTTCAGGAGATTCCAATTACCATTGGACTTTAAACAATGCCAGTTACCACTGGACTTTCAGGAGATTCCAATTACCATTGGACTTTCAGGAGACATGGTAACGACCAGAGCTCAATACCAATAACGATTGGATTTTAAACAGTGCCAGTTAACACTGGACTTTTCAGAAGATATGGGGGGTGCTAGTAACGACTAGACTTCAAGGAAGAAACTGGTGATGACCAGGCAAATGATACTAGTAACAACAGGACAACCAAATGTACTGGTTACAACTAGGAACAAGCGGGATACAGGTAACGACCTATAACCACACACAAACTTAGTAACAACCGAGGTAGAGAAATTGGTGACGACCAAAGCCTCAAAAGGACAGAGGATGCCCAAAGAACAACAGACAAGACCACTGGTAACAACCAGGAAACAATCAAGACAAGAGGTAGCAATCAAAAGCTAAATAGAGGCCGGATAAATGCACATGATATGCCATGATGCCAATGACCAATGGTATGCAGGAGTTGACTCTGACGAGAGTCAGAAAGATCTGGAGACTCAAGGGGAAAGATAGATAAACACATCTATCTCACTGGAGTCGCAATGAATCACACTGAATCCACAGAACAAAGGTGCCTGTAGATTTTTGGGAAATAAACCCACTCTGCTTGGAGAAAAACTTCAGGGATGCTGGCCAGGATTGACAACGTAACTCTGAATATACTCTCTGAATTCTTCTACTGGGGATGATACTACCATCACAAGAACTCATCTCATAAAGAAACTTGGGGAGAGGGTCTTCAATCTCGGTGACTACACACGACTGAATAAGCAACTTATTAAGTTAATTCAATAGACATTCACTGGGAGATGTATTGAGACTACATGTCAAAGTTTCTGCCACTTTAAAACTTTTGAGAGGCATGATCTCCACCGAGTCTTTTTGTCAGCCAAAGTATTTTATGTTTTGTTAATCTTTGAAAGTTATTTTTAAATTCGAACCTGGTGCTTTCAAAATTATCATTGATTAATAAACGATGTTTTGCATAACAAAGAAGATAAGGAAAATGGTAAATTGCAAAAGAATGGTCCAAAAACTGATTTTATTTAAGAATGGAAGTTTGTCAATGACAGAACTCCATGGAACTTTTACAATTGAAAATGGCAACATAAAAAGAAAAAGGTTACATTGAATCCACTGACAATTCTACCCCTAATGACTAAAACTTTCCAAAACCTTGCTTCTGACAAGAGCGGTTGAAATGGACTTCCTTGTAAGATATTCTGCAGAGGTGACAACCCATCTGATGCAGTGAAACGCCTTTGTCCCTAACTTTTGCCTGGATTGCATTTTCAGGTTTTCAATCCACCGGAACGCTCTTTTTTGCCTAAGTCGCCCTTTCGGGTTTTCAACTTAGCGAGCTCATTATCTCTTTTTATTTCATCCCTAACTTTTGCCTGGACCTCCTTCATAGGTTATGATCCAACGGGATACCATTATTGCATAAGCCGCCCTTGCGGGTTTTCGACTTATCGGGTTCTTTTAGGCGTAATATTTTCGGACTGCATCACAATTCACCGGGTGCGCAAGCTTTTCCCCATCCATTGTTGTGAGAATTAACGATCCTCCTGAGAAGATTATTTTTAACAACAAACGGACCATCATAGTTGGGCATCCATTTTCCCCGCGCATCTTTGTGAATTGGCAAAATCCTTTTGAGTACAAGTTCTCCTTCTCGGAATTCTTGGATACGAACCTTTTTGTCAAAAGCTCTCTTGATCCTTTTCTGATATAACTGCCCGTGACATACCGCAGTCATGCGCTTTTCATCAATAAGGTTCAACTGATCAAATCTTTCCCTTACCCATTCAGCTTCTTCATGTTTGGTTTCCATTATGACTCTTAAGGAAGGTATCTCAACCTCAATAGGAAGTACTGCATCCATTCTGTATACCAGGGAGAAAGGGGTTGCCCCTGTTAAAGTGCGAACGGACGTTCTATACCCATGCAATGCAGATGGTAGCATCTCATGCCAATCTTTATATGTTTTCAACATCTTTTGCAAAATATTTTTGATGTTCTTATTTGGAGCTTCGACAGCTCCATTCATCTTGGGACGATAAGGAGAGGAGTTGTGATATTCGATTTTGAAGTCACCACACAGTTCTTTCATGGTTTTGTTATTCAGATTGGTACGTTATCTGTTATGATTTGGTTTGGGATTCCTTATCGATAGATAATCTCCTTTTTGATAAAACGGGCCACCACTTGTCGAGTAACATTGGCGTAGGATGCGGCTTCAACCCACTTCGTGAAGTAATCAATAGCGACCAGAATGAATCGGTGTCCATTAGAAGCCTTTGGCTCGATATCCCCAATCATATCAATGCCCCACATAGAGAATGGCCAAGGTGATGTCAACACATTTAACAATGTCGGAGGCACATGCATCTTATCTGCATAAATTTGGCATTTGTGACATTTCCTGGCATATTGAATACAGTCAGCTTCCAAAGTCAACCAGTAATACCCAGCCCTCAAAATCTTCTTGGACATGGCATATCCATTGGTGTGAGTGCCAAATGTTCCTTCATGAATATCTTGCATTAACAATTCTGCTTCTCGTCTGTCGACACATCTAAGCAGGACCATGTCATGATTTCTTTATAGAGCACACCATTGCTGAGAAAGAACTTAGAGGCCAATCTTCTCAACATTTTCTTATCAAGTGATGTAGCATCCACCGGATACTCTTGCTTTAACAGATAATTCTTTATGTCATAGAACCATGGCTTGTTATCAACTTCTTCTTCGACCATCTGACAGTAGGCTGGCTCAGTCTTGCGTTCAATTCGAATGAGAGTAGCATCATTGAGGTACCTGACTTTCCACATTGAGACTAACATGGCTAGCGCATCAGCAATATGATTTTCAGATCTCGGAACATGCTTGAAGGTGATCTCATCAAAATATTCAATCATTTCAATGATATAGGCTCTGTAAGGGATCAAATTTTCATGTCTGGTCTCCCATTCACCTGTAACTTGATAAATAACCAGAGTTGAATCTCCACTTACTTCGAGAAGTTTAATTCTGAGGTCAATAGCTGCTTCAAGGCCAAGAATACATGCTTCATATTCGGCAATGTTGTTTGTACATTCAAAAGTCTAACCTTGCTGTAAATGGAGTATACCCACCCCTCGGGATTCATCAGAACAGCTCCTATGCCATGCCCACTATAATTTGAGGAACCATCAAACATCATTTTCCACCAAAGACCCGGCTCAGAACCTTCACCAGGACCTGGTTCTTCACCATCTTTTACCAACATAATGTCTTCGTCCGGAAGCTCAAACTTGAGAGACTCGTAATCTTCAACTGGATGATCTGCAAGATAATCTAATAAAACACTGCCCTTGATCGACTTCTGGGCACATACAGTGATGTCATATTCTGATAACAACATATGCCATCGGGCGAGCCTTCCTGTTTGCGGCGCGGGCTTCTCGAAGATATACTTTATCGGGTCCATTTTTGAAATCAATAAAGTAGTATGACAAATCATGTACTGCCTCAAATGTCTGGCAGCCCATGCCAAAGCACAACAAGTTTTCTCTAAAAGTGAATATCAGCTCTCACAGTCAGTGAACTTCTTGCTTAAATAATAGATGGCATGTTCCTTTCGTCCGGACTCATCCTGCTGACCTAACACACAACCCATTGAATTCTCAAGTACTATCAAATACATGAAAAGAGGTCTTCCCGGAACAGGAGGTATTAAGATCGGAGGCTCTTGAAGATAGCCCTTAATCTTATTAAATGCTTGCTGGCAATCTGAATTCCAAACAACTGTTTGATCCTTTCGTAACAATTTTAAAATGGGCTCACAAGTAGGAGTCATATTGGAAAATAAATCTGGATATGTAGTTCAATCTTCCAAGGAAACCTCTGACTTGTTTCTCAGTTTGCGGAGCCGACATATCTTGAATAGCTCACACTTTATCTGGATCTACTCAATCCCTCGGTGGCTAACAATGAAACCGAGCAATTTCCCAGATCTCACCCCAAAAGTACACTTGGTTGGGTTCAGCCTCAACTGATATTTTCTGAGTCTCTCAAACAATTTCAACAAATGGTTCAAATGGTCCTCTTCACTCTGAGATTTGGCGATCATATCATCAACATATACTTCTATCTCTTTGTGCATCATGTCATGAAATAAGGTCACCATGGCTCTTTGATAAGTGGCACCGGCGTTCTTCAAACCGAACGACATGACTTTGTAACAGTAAGTTCCCCAAGGAGTAATGAAAGTGGTTTTTTCCATATCATCTGGATCCATCTTGATTTGGTTGTATCTAGAGAAACCATCCATAAACAAGAAAACCGCAAAGCGAGCCGTATTATCCACCAATGTATCAATATGCGGCAAAGGGAAATCATCTTTTGGACTGGCCTTGTTCAGATCCCTATAATCCACACACATTCTGACCTTCCCATCTTTTTTCGGCACAGGTACAATATTAGCTACCCATTCAGGGTATTTGGATAACTGCCAAGAAACCTGCATCAATCTGCTTTTTCAATTCGTCTCGAATCTTGAGAGCCATGTCAGCTCTAGTTCTTCAGAGCTTTTGTTTGACTGGCGTGCATTCGGGTCGGAGCGGTAACTTGTGGACCACTATGTCGGTGTCCAAACCTGGCATATCCTGATATGACCAAGCAAATACATCCACATATTCTTTTAAAAGCTCTACTAATTGTTGCTTGACTTCTGCCCCAAGTGTTGCCCCAATCTTGACCTCTTCTTGTTTCATCGGTGCCAAGATTAATAACATCCACCTGCTCCTTGTGAGTTGAAACTATGGGTGCTCATAACATGCCATTTTTGCCAGTTCATCAGGGATCTCAAAATCTTCATCCTCATCTTCGGCTTGGTAAATTGGTGAGTCAAAGTCAGGAGGGAAAGCAAAGTCAATGGATTCAATGGGTTTCGGGGTATCACTGCATGTTGGAATGGCTTAATTTATTAAAACACACAAAGACAAATGCAGCAATCACAAAACTGTTTTGATGATTTTTTTAGAAAATTGCCATCTTCTTTTTAAATATGGAAACAAAAGCGAATAAGGGAACAACACAAAAGGATTTAACCAAACAATTCATTAATCATAATATTCATGAAAGCACGGGACCCTTACAAAATACATCCTATAGCCTTGGGCACGACTATGGAGGTTTAAGGATAAAAGCAGCAACAAGTAAAGAAAAACAGACAAATTACTTCGACATATGAAAGACCACGGGACTCTCAATAGCCTCCCAATTTCCTAAAGCAGCTTCATAATGATACACCAAATGCTCAATATCTTCTTCTCCAAAATCTTCTCCCACGACGTTGACCTGGAATCCTCCACTGATGAACACCTCTTGGATAGTCTTCAGACGTCCTTCGTGGTGTGTGCTGATGTTTCGATGAGTTGGTTTGTAACCCAACCCTTGGCGACCCAGCATTGCCTTCACTTCAATGACCTCTCCCCAACCTACAGGAGTACCTTCTTCTAATGTAGAGTTGATGCTTTGAGCGGATGCAAAAGATGGACCACTCCTTGCCACTGTATCTTCTATCATAACTGCATTAGCTATTTCAAGTGCTTGGAAAGAAGTTTCCAGCGCATCCTCATCTGCTTCGATATACTTGAATGATGATAAATTACTCACCATCAAGTCTTCCTCGCCATGCATAATTACCAGTTTGTCATTCACCATAAATTTCATTCTTTGATGCAAAGTGGAAGTCACTGCCCCAGCTGCGTGAATCCACGGTCGTCCCAACAAACAACTATAAGTCGGGTTAATGTCCATGACCTGGAATGTAATATCAAACACATGAGGTCCTATCATGATTGGTAATTCCACTTCTCCAACAATCGTTCTTCTTGAACCATCAAAAGCCTTTACAATCAACGACGTCGGCTTCATCTCTGCCCCTGTATATGTTAATTTTGCGAGCGACCTTTTAGGCAGCACATTCAACGAAGATCCGATATCAACCAAAACTCGCACCAATGTGTCCTCTTGACACCTAATGGATGCATGCAAAGCACGGTTATGATTACGTCCTCCTCTTGGCAACTCTTCATCGCTGAAACTCAGAGTATTGCAAGCTGTAATATTGGCTATCACCGAATCAAATTGGCCCGGGGTTATATCCTTTGTCACATGCGCTTGCATTAACACCTTTT
>CAWUDS030005121.1:0-62455 GCA_963859935.3 Lathyrus sativus | reverse complement strand
GTCACAAAAGAAATCTTTACACAAGGATTCCCGCTTTCCTTAAGTAGAGACTTCTTTAGAAAGTCAGAGACAACTGCCACTTATCCTTGACCTCCAATATGACCAAGGTCATATGCTCCTATGCACTTAGATCAGAGATAAACTGACCCAAGCAGTGCTATCACCAACACCATCTTCTAGACAAGTTTCTTGCCAGGAAGCTTTCTAGTTAATGGATCAGATGCTTCTAGTAGAAACTAAAACACATCAGCTGCACTCCAATACTCTTGGATTAGGAATAACCAGATCTAAGAACAGTGTTTTCATCTTCACTTCCATCAACACTACATTCTAGCCTTAGCTTCTTTCCAAGAACCTTACTAAAATGAAGACAGATCCAGCTAAATCTCCTTTTGAGCTAGTGATTCACTCCTTGAATCAACATAATTCTGCACAATCTCTGCTGAAGGAATGTCTCAACATCTGGATGAACATTATATCCTTGAAGTATACCAAACAAATTAGAGGCCTGCCACTTGTGGAACAACTGATGAGACAACTTGATCATCACCTAAGGACAATTCATTAAATATTTGTGAAGATCTCAAATAGCAATGAATCTTAAATCCTTATAATCAATCCTTGAACTTCATGGATAATCAATTAAATACGTGTGTAGACCACAAATAGCAATTGATCTTAAATCCACACAACTTCAGGAATACCAAGGCTGAAACATCAAGGCTGACACCCTTGACTCAACCTGCCTATGACTTCTTCTATTGAAAGAGCCTTTGTAAGTCACGAGTGCTGAAAATAAATCACCTTCTACCATCCTTTCTAAAACAGCCTTTGTAATACATAGCAGAACTGCCCAAGCACACCATCTTCCAATCATCTACACAACTGCCACAACCATGCATCAAACTGTATATAGCCCAATCTTCTCTCAGGGCTACCAGAGTTCTTTCATTAGAAAAATATGCAGCAGAACCACCAAAAGAACATCTTCAACATGCCCTAAATAAGATGTCAGAATATCTTATAGGTCATCATACAGAAGTAGCCACCGCTTATTTGGCAAACCCTTCAGCAGATCACAGAAGCTCCTATATCACAAAATCCTTAGTAACCTCCTCCTAAACTCCATAAGCAGTAGCTCACATGTTTAGAAAGATCAGCAACTCAATTGTAGCTTCTCCTTGTTTAAACCACCAGAAATTATCTCCCAAGATCTCATCCAGAACAGACAAGATGCCTGCTCTAATACCAATTGAAATTCTGGTATGCAGATTTCATATGATAAGAACATAGATCTCTGCTAACACTGAACAAGGACAGAACATGACCAATTTAAATTTATTTAAATTGTACCAATGTCATGATGTATGTTGTAACATCAGCAGACAGACAACCTATTTATCTAGCCATTTAACTTATGCAGAACTGTAATGCTGAAAGATAAATAACACAATGAATTGTTAACCCAGTTCGGTGCAACGTCACCTACATCTGGGGGCTACCAAGCCAGGAAGGAAATCCACTATTAGCAGAATCAATTCAAAGTCAAACAACCAGTTTGCACTTCTCACTTAATCTCTACCCAATGCTATTTCAGCTTAGAACCCACTAGACCTGTGCATACCCACTCACTCCCCCTCAATCACAACAGTGATCTTAAACAATTCAATACAAAAAGGAAAGACTTTAGAAGAGACACTTCAAACTCACAAAACTTGGTTTTGCTTAACAGCTTCAACCAAGGACAATACACTATTACTTAAAAGCTTTGAGTGAACACTTACGTCTAATTCACACATTAACCAATGTGTGAATGACTCACAATTCTAACAGCCTACACAAGTCTACCACAATGCATCATACGATACAAAGGGTGACTTACAAATTCATAAAAACGACTCTCAAACCCCTAATTTTACACTCAAGTTTTTCTTGATGTGAGTGCTTGATTTCCTTTGCTTCTGCTCCTCCTTTTATAGCAATGCAGATTGGGTTTGGGATGATCACAAGTAACAAACATTAGGTTTAACAAAGTAAACATAATTTCCACAATTCAAGGTGCTATCAAATTAGATCGCAGCTGCTTCATATTATGTCCAGCCCTGACTAGAATCTCGCCTGAGATAACTAAAAAGCCATAACAGGTTTACTAAATTTTAGCCTGAGATATATCAGGTATCATAACAGAAAAACAAACCCTGCACGCCTAATTTCATACGACCAATGTCATGACATTCAGTATGACATTTAGCTTCACTTACTCACAGCTTTCCAACTTGCCCTTCTGAACACTTTTGCAGAATCTTCTTCATGACAGTAGAAACAAGAATATTATAGTTTACTAAAAGTCTCAAAGATCCTTTTATGAACACTAAGTAAATCTGCACTTTGTTCCTAATGAATCAATTTGGCTTGTACATACTGATGATGAATATTCAACAGGACCAAAACACTTATGTCAAGAGATATACCATAACAACCCGTGATGTACCAGACATTGATGTCATGACATTCAGTATGACATCCATGACAGCAGTTCTGTCATCAGCTCCTGCTAGCTCCTGCTGCACCAGACAGTGATGTCATGACATTGGTAATGACATCCTATTTAAAACACAGGACAACAGTTCTGTCATCTGCTCCTGCTAGCTCCTGCTGCACAACAACTCCTGCAGTTTAACACATGACAACAGTTCTGTTACCACAGCTTCTGCTGTATCAGACAGCGGTGTCATGACATTGTGATTAAAAACACATGACAGCAGTTCTTTCATGACAGCAGATGGATGTCACGACATTCAGCTTGACATTCTTATTAAAACACTCCACAATAGTTTTGTCACCACAGCAGATGGAGATGTTATAATATCCTGCTTAACATTAGTGCAGGATCATATTTTACCAAAATTTAGCCAATCATAGAACCATGGACAATCATAGAACCATGGAACTAACAATCATGCCAGAGTTGATCTTGACATGACGTTCAAGGATGAACCTGTGTCTACGAGTATGCTGGCTAAGGCATTGTCTTGTCAATTGTCTGTGATGTTGAGTGCCATGTTATGATTCTTGCCTTCCTCTAGAAGTTCTTCATATTGAAACTTAAATTGTTGTAGAAAGTGATGTTGGAAATAATATTGTCAAATTGACTTACTGCCACATCTTGTTCTATAAAGGCTTGTTCCAAAGCTTTATGTAGAGCTTCTCTGTGACCTTTTGAACTGAGCAGGAGAGATAACATGTATATCCGAGAAGGAGTTTGTAATATTTGATCCACAATGTTGTATTCACTTCTCTGGATGAGTTTTAACATTTCATCGTTATTTTTCACAAGTTTTGTGCTGCTGGATTGACTAACTTGTTGATTAGGAACTTCAGCTTGAGTTTCCTTTTCTTTTGCAGGTTCTCCAACTCCTTTGTTGAAGATTCAGCCACTTCGGGTGACTCGAATGATATCAGCAATATTGACAACAGATGGCAGTGAAACTTCTTTTCCATCTTCTATTATGGTTGCACCGTATTTGTACGAAATAGCTTTCTTTGACTCGTATGGCATTGGGCCTGGAAAGTAGATGACCAAAAGGATTATCTGGGTCTTTCAACTATTGTAAGTAACCTCAACTGGTTCTAGCTCGGGGACGTTGGAAAATTTTCCACTGTTGAAAGGGATCTCTGAACACTTTGCCTCATTGAGCAGAGGAATTATGGTGAAAACATCTTCGTCAACTTCGTAGTTAACATGCTCTCTTTCATTGAAAACCATGATGGTTCTTTTGTCCAACAATTCTTGAATTTCATTTTGGACAAGGAGGCAACCCTGTTGACTTCTGCGACATTTTCTGCAAGCCGAATGATCATGGTGATTTGGACCAAAATAATCAAGTCCACACAGGCACTTGTGAAATTTAAGCAATGATGTTTTAATGTTTTTAATGTCATAAATTGCATACTGCCCTGAGCAATCTTGCACTATGTTGATTGAGTAAGAGTTCAGGCATAATTGGGTTTCCCTTTGGTCCACTTGATCCTGGAGAGCTGCTCGCACGAGGTAGCACCCTTGGCTATTTTCTAGACATATTCGATAGTGTTCATAATTTTGAGGTGGTACACGGCGGTACCCACTATGTATGCAGTACATCTTTACCAAATTTATTTCAGAAAGCGGATGTCACAACTTTGGTGTCTGTCTGAATTTCTATGAGTTATGCTGATTTGATGTGTGTCTTCTTCTTGGTATATTGGAAGCCACCAATGGTCCAATAGATGTTGAATAGTTCTTTCTACAAGTGCATAACCTTGATCATTTTCGGAGCAATCTTTGCAGTCTTGATAATTATGCGAGGACAAAAAACCGAGTCTGACTTGTTTGGCATGTAATTCTACCAAGCTGGTGTCCACTAAATGAATATAAAAAATCTGAACCATGTTGATTTGATGATCATTCCTTCCATGGTATTCTTGGATCCATCTTAGATCCATTTGACGCTGGAGGACTTCTTGTACAAAAGAACATCCTTGATTGTCTTTTGAGCAAATTGAGCAAGCTTTATAGTCGTGTAGCGGCAGATTGTAGTACTGACTTTGTCTTGAGTGCATTGTAACTAGATTGACATTCATCGCACATATGTCATGATTTTGAACAATGCCTGGATGTTTGTAGGCCAAATTTACTTCATGAATCTGATAATCTTGGATCTATCCTAGATCCATATGCTCTTGAAGAGCTGCTTGTACGATGATGCACCCTTGATTGTTCTTGGAATAAATGTCGCATTGATGATAGTTGTGAGATGACATATGATCATACCCGCTTTGTCTACAATGCATTTTCACCAAATTTGTTCCTAGTAGGCGTGCGTCGTGAATTTGATAACTACTGCCTGGTCCTTCATCTATCAAGTTCACTGAAGCTTTTCCATGTTGTGGCAACGAGTTCGTTTGAACATTTAGATTCGTATCTTTGAATGATAAAACTCCATTTTTGACGAGCTTTTGTACGTCAGATTTGAAGTTGAGGCAGTTATCAATGTTATGCCCCGGTCCTCCTTTATGATAAGGGCAAGATTGATTTACTTTGAACTAATAAGGGGGATTGTCCAACATTGTGAGAGGAGTCCTGGTTTGAATGTGCCCCTTTGCCAGCAATACTGGGAACAGTTCTGCATATAACATTAGTATGGGGTCAAACCCTGGTAATCGTGGAAAACGATTTTTGTTATTGTATTGTGGGTGAGCCTGCTGAAGAGGTTGTTGCTTCCTTTGCTGATATGATTGTTAATTCGGCTGGCTTTGAGCAGTTTGTGGTTGATAGGTCGGAGCCGATGCTGGGTTGATAACAAGAGATATTGCTGCCATCTGCCAAGGTTGATATCTTCACCTTTGTTTACCCTGAGAGATATTACTAATATCTTACTCTTTCTTCTTTTGGAAAGCACTTTCGTATCTTTTTATCACTGCTGGATGGCTTTGCGTCTTTGACCAGCAACCTTCTCGGACTGCTTCCTCAAGGCGTACCCCCATGTTTAACATCTCGATAAAGTCATTAGGTGCACTTGCAACCATTCGATCATAATAAAATGAGCTAAAGGTTTTCAAGAATATTTTTTTCATTTCTTTCTCCTCAAGGGGAGGACAAATCTGGGCGATAATTTCACGCCATCTTTGAGCGTACTCCTTAAAGGTTTGCTTATCTTTCTGGGACATTGCTCTGAGCTGGTCTCTGTCGAGCGCCATATCCAAATTGTACTTGTATTTCTGAACAAAAGTTGCCCCAAGATCTCTGAAAGTACTGATTTTTGCATAGTTTAATCCCATGTACCATTTAAGCGCGACATCGGTTAAACTGTCTTGGAAGTAGTGAATTAATAACTGTTGATTTCCTATCTGAGTAGACATTTTTCGAGCGTACATTATCAGATGACCCTGATGGCAAGAATTGCCTTTGTATTTTTCAAAGTCAGACACCTTTAATTTGTGCGATATTTTTACATTAGGGACCAGACAGAGGTCAGCTGCATCTTTGCCAAACAAGTCCTATCCGCGCATGGCATGCAGTTCTTTCTACATTTCCAAGAATTGTTCTTGGAACTTATTCATTCTTTCATATACTTCTTCATTCTTGCCAGGAATGGTCTGAAGAATCGGTTCCTCCGGGATAATATGTATCATAGGTTGTGGTATAGATATTACTGCAGTAACTCTTGGTGCTTTAGTGACCTAAAGTTTGTAACCTTCAGGTACGGGAGTCTCTGTTGTAACCCTTGCATCTTCGTTCACCTAAAGTTTGTAACCTTCAGGTCTGGAGGTTTTGGCTATGGCTTCTAGGTCTTCAGTGGTCGATGGTATGTATCCTTCAGGTATAAAATTGAAAGGCATGCCCCATGGAAAACATTTAGGCATATTATACTGAGGAAGACTGGTGGGTATCTCAAATGTTGTTGTAGACACAATTTCTGAGATTATCTTCCTTTGAACTGGTTGATCCTGAGCTGCTGTCAGGGATTCAATCATGTTGTTGAGTCTCTCCATACCCTCTTTTAGAGTAGTGACCTCCTCTCTTAGCTCTCTATTTTCTTCCTCAAGATCATCCATTTTCTTTTGCCAATTGGCCTAAGTATTGTATGAATGAGATGATTTAACTCTAAAGTGCGACACATGTGTGAGACTCTATGATAAAGATATGTAATGCAAGAATGATGAATGATATGCAGAGTAATGAGAATGACCTTTTTGTTTTGTTTTAAAAAGAACTTTTAACAATTATGTTGCAAATATCATACAACGATGGAAAGTTTTTATTGAATTCAAAGGATTATAATATCTTACATGGAAAAGTACATATTTTTACAAAGTGCATGGAGGAAAACTAGGCCTATGAATCTTAGGGAATTCTCGGCGAAGGTCCAAATGCTGGTTGCTGACTCCCTTTTCTCTTCTTTGATCGGGCCCCCTCATCCGTTGTCGAATCGATGATCCTTTGCTAAGTGAAAGGAGAGAGTAAACTCCTTCGTTCCTTCTGACTTTTTATAGCATGTTTCTCTAATATCTTAATCAGAGCATCCTTCTCTCTCAATAGTTCTTGGATCTTTGTGCATTCCAAGATGACGATATGGTACTTGTTCTTCCAAGAGTTCTTCTCGCATTAGACCTTGTTGAAAGCGACTTGAAGTTTTTCTGTGTCATTCATGAAGTAGAGAATATACTCTTTGAGGGTAAAAACTTCCTGATGAGGGTAAGGCATCTTCAATTTAATGGCTCTGGTTTGTACCCATCAGAGATAAGGTTCTGCAGAGATGTAATTTGGCTTTCCCAAAGACTCTATTTCTTTCCCACGAACATGTATCTAGGCATGTACAATTTCTTTCTTTAGTGCTCTGTCATTTTCTCCTTCCTTGAAGAAAATACCTTCCTGATGAATTTTATATGGTATGTCTTTCATCGGGTATCCGAGCTGACGACGAGCTAAAATTGGATGATAATTGATCCCTCCTTTAGTACCAATGAGAGGCACATTGGGGAAGCTTCCACGTTTGCCAATGATTTTTATTCCGTCATAGACCCGGTTGTACCAATCTATGTCAAAATGAGTGAGAGACATAATCTTTTGCGACCATCACATACCACTTTTGAGATCCCAAAAAGCAGCAGATTTGGGTATGTGGGAAATAAACCATTTGTAGAGTATGGTACACAACATGTAATCATCCATTCGTTGTACAAATTCCTTAAATGTACTGAGTGATAAGCATCTGCGAGCAAAGTTGGGACTGGATTCCTGATTAAGAACCTTGAAAGCGTCGATGTCGACGAAATTGTCAATGTTGGGAAAGAGGAATAACCCATAGATGAATAGAACAAGGACATCCTCGAAAGCAGTTATGTTTCCTATGCTGGCAAAGTATAGGGCTTTGGATATCTGAATCTTCCAAAGAGGTAGCTTTTGCAATGGTTTGATCTTTGGGAATTTCTTCCAGTCCACAAAATGGATCTTGATTAGTGATAGGTAAATTAATCAGATGAGAGCATTCTTCCAATGTTGGTGTGAGATGATAATCTGGAAATGTAAAGCAGTGGTATACTGGAGCATAGAACTGAACCAATGTAGACAAAACTTCTTCCACCATATTAACCTTTAAAAGAGACAGCAGTCCTCCCTGCTTAGCTTTGAAAGCTTCAAGATTAGTAATCAACCTTCCCAATTTCCTCAGGTCTTCCAGTTTTAGAATTTTGAAGGTATACTTGTGTGTTTTTCTTCTACCAAAATCCATAGCACAACTTTGAAGCTCCATAAGACATAATCTAAGCATATTTTGCTCAGGGGTAAGTAGGACACTTTTGTAGTACATGATGGGATCTACAGATTAATCTTTGGAACTCAAAAAATGAACGTGTGGTTTGAAAGTTATGCTCTCTCAAAGTTGGTACCAAAATTAGGGTTTTCTCCCACACTTGGAAAAATTCAAGTTATCCAAGTTTACTTCTTTTGCAACAAAAATCTCAAATCTTGATTTTTCATGATCAAATACATTAATTAAACATATCTTTATGAAATTTGGTTGAATGCTTTAATTTGGACCAAAAATCCTAAAAGTCAAAGGTTGACTTTGTCAGATGAAATTTGTATCAGATGAATTCAACTGTGTGATCTTCAATGAATTTGTATATTTGGACTTCTTAAACATCCTAGATAGGCTCAAAGGATGTATAAGAACATCTTGAATCATGTCCCAAGGCTTGGGATCATGCTTGGATCAAAAGCCAAAGACACATTTGACTTTTCCTAACAAAACCCTAATTTGGGGCCAGATGAAATTGGGCTTCAAAGAACTTGGATTGAGACCAATTTGCATTTGAGACTTGTTGAATATAAGATTCTTGAATGTATGGGAACTTGATTTGATGATGAACAATCCAAAACATTGACTGATCAGGCAATAGCCCTATTGATTCTAGAGATACAAAACTCTAATTCAGATAGACCTCAACAACAACAAACTTGAAACAAAGTTAGGGTTAGGAAATAATGCTTGATGCTACTAGAATGGTGATGGAACCTAGGGGTCAAAATTTGGGGTATGACAGTTGCCCCTTGTCGCTACTACGAAAATTGAGGCCGACAATGACAGAAGAGTCGCCACCGTGCGTTATTTATCCCAAGAGAGGGAAAGGAAACGCTCAGAGAAAACCTAACGAAAAGAGGGATAAGATCGGTCTTCACAACTAAATCTCGGGTTCGGGAGTCGGTTACGCAAGGGGAAGGTATTAGCACCCCTCACGTCCGTCGTACTCGAAGGGATCCACGCTTGTTGTCTATCTAAAAAAGGGTGATTGAAACTATCTAGCTAAAGGCTTGAGGGTAAAAGAAAAAGAAATGACTCGGCAAAGCAATGACGCTTTGTGCCTACGTATCTCATCTGGAATGAGAAGTCAGAGTCAACGTAATTCGACTAACTACAGGTGAAAAAGGGGGGAAGGTTGCTCGTCAAAACATCGCCATCTTGTACCTACGTACTTTCATCTGGTAAGAAAGATCAGAGCAAACGTAGTTCGGGCTAACGGGGGAACACAGGTTTGTTCAACTGTTTTTTAGGTCCGAGTAGGGTTAACAAGTAGTTCTAGCAGTTGGTGTATGCAGCTCGAGCATGGGAGACTTAGGCGTTACCGTTTGTGGTAGATCTAAGAGTTAATAATACTCTTGTTATGAAAATGATTTTCCAAAGTTAAAGGCCCCAAATGGCAAAAAGAAGTTTGAATGATTTTTTTTTTTTTTGTATTTTTTAGAGGAGAAGTGTTTTTGAATTGGTTTGCAATTCGTATCTCACTAGAGACTATGACTTAGGAGTGATTGCGTCGCATATCACCCAAAGGGTGCTATACTAAACAATCAAGCCATTGAAAGGAAACCCTTCAACAACCATTTCCCAAGTAGCTTAAGGCTCGTAACGTACAATATTCATTAACCTTTATTAGGTGTTTTGGATTGTTTTGAGATGAGAAGAGAAAGGACACTAAAAGGGGGACTAAATCCAAGCCTAAAGTTGTCATGCAATGGTGATCCTAAGATTGAGATGAAAGGGAAAAAACTAACTTAATGTTATCATGCGTAGGATTGAACACCTAATGTCTCTCCTACTCCCATCCTAAACGGAGGGACTAGGAATCCTAGGGAGATCATGGCACAAGACCAAGTAAACAACAGATAAATCAATCGCAGATGAAATGAGAAAGAAAATAAAAATGATGAATTCAAAATGAAATTAAAAACCTAGGATATTAAAATATCATATGAAAATATGCAACAATATGAGAAAATTGCAAAAAGAACCAATCAAAAATAACAAAAATTGACAAAGTTATGAACTTGAAAAGATGGGAGATGCGCTTGGTGGGTGTTGAACCCACCACCTTTGGATTGCAAACTCAAAATCTTACCAAGCAAGCCAAGGCGCGCGCGTGTTATTTGAGGGAAGAAAAATAATAAATGTAAAACATGGAAAATAAAAGAAATAAAAAGCAAAACGCCCCAAGCTGGGCTAGAACCGGGGACATGATAGTGAAAGGGCAAGGCATTTAACCACTGGGGTGGCGATACATCCAAGTATTATGCCACCCCATTAAATACATAAGCCTAAAAATGTGCTATTCTGGGCAGGGTAAGGTGAGCAAAATACAAGGCAACATCATGAAAACGACAACATCATAAATCACTCAAAACTTAACCAAATTTAGCAAACTTTAGGTCTATCTCACGTGAAATTCAACAGGGAATGCAATGGTAATGTCAATTTTCCAAGATAATGCCTCAAAATTATGACAACATCATGAAAACGACAACATCATAAATCACTCAAAACTTAACCAAATTTAGCAAACTTTAGGTCTATCTCACGTGAAATTCAACAGGGAATGCAATGGTAATGTCAATCTTCCAAGATAATGCCTCAAAATTAAAACACGAATGCAACTGTCATGTGAAAGTAAGATTTTCATTTTGAAAACAAAGGACCAAACTAGATGCCTTTAAACTCATGTAATGGCCTGAGCAACTTTCAAATATGTAAAACATGGATTATAGATGCCAAGATCAGACAGAAACATATCCAAACAAGATCTGGTATGCAAGTTGCAAGGTAAAGCTTGAAATTGCAATTTGAAAGCCACAACTCAAAACAGAAGAAAATATGATCAAATGGAGATATGCACAAGTTGCAAATACATGGTTCATGGATTCTTGATGCAAAAATCATACCAAAACAAGTCCAATCAAAAAACTGATATACAAGTTGCAATTATGGTTGTGATGCAGTATGATGGCCATAGCTCAAAACAAAAGGGATTATGATTAAATGAAGGTGTGCACATCTTTCAAATATGTAGATCAATGATTCTAGATGCCTAGATCAGTCAAAATCAGTTCCAAACCAAAATTGGTATGCAAGTTGCACAAATGGACCAAAATGCTTGATATGTGGTTTTGGAAAATAAGATCAGTTCAGCATACATACACAATTCAATCACCACACATTAAAGGATTCTCAACTGTCAAAACATGAATTCAAAGTATCTTGCAAGATCAAAACAGATGGCACATGATTGAAAGCATGAAACAAAAATGGACAGCAAATTAAATGACAGTCAAGATCAAATCCAACTAGCCACACATATGAATCTATGCAATGCCTTTACTAAAGCAATGCACCCTAAGAAAATTGCATCAATTCAAACAAGCTGATCCATTCTTGACAGTTTAGCAGTATTGTGCTCATGGACTAACATTTAAACCAATTGGATCCAACATGTAGAAAACTCAATACATAACAACAACATTTGGTCTCAAAAAAAAAATCATGCCAAGTCTAACACATCAAATTCATATCATGCCTCAAAAAGTGAAGGTTTCAAACATAGGACAATGAACCTAGACAGATTTCTAACAAGAAAATCATTACTAGCAGCAAGTAGTACAAGATCACAATCAACACCAAACAAGGCATGCTCTTGGTTTACAAACAAATCACAAATGCAAAACTTGACAAAGTTGGAAGTAAGGCATAGCAACAAAAACTTGACAAAGTTTGAAAAAAGATCATAGCAGCATGGTAATGTTCATGAATTCAGGCAGTTATGACAGCAACATGTGACAATGCCAATGATCAATGGTTAACCCTAGCTCTATATGCACAAATCATCTTGCAAACACATGTCAAATGCTAGTCTACAACAAAAGTGGTGCTATGGCAGTTCATGAATCTAGGCAGTTGTGGCAGCAGGCATGGATTTTACAAAATGGCAAGGCTAGCACAAATATCAATCAGTCCTAATACTCCTAATGCATACAACAGTTTGCAAACTTAACAAAGGCATCATGACAATTTTGGTTCTCAACAAAATGAACATGCCACATTGATGCAAGGATTCAAAATAATGATCAAAGGTGCCTACAAGCAGTTTGAGATAGAATGCACACAATGCTTTTCAGAATATCAACACAAAACACATAGGCTCATCACAGTTTGACAAATGCAAGCAGGGTATGCCTATGTTATCATTGAAACAAACCTATTGCATAAACCTAAGTGATGACAGCAAGTTGATGCAAAACAGAATAATGTCAACCATCAAGCAAAACATTATTCAAAGAGTATCACAATCTTATGCTAGCAAACATAGGCCATTGGTCCTCGTGAATTAAAAACAGGCCTCACACTTACATGACTCATCCCAATGATCCTTGACAAAATCCAAAAAGCCTATACAGCTCACAAGCATACTCAAAACATGCTATAGATCAAGATTGAACACAAGAAGAAACCAAAAATAAGCCAGAATGGAAAATGACCTATGAGTTGCAAAATGCACATGATTGAAAAATGCACATGAACAAAAATGCTGCAGGCCAAAACCACACATAGTTTTCAATAAAATAAAACATCATATAAACACATATATGAGGGTTTCTAATCAACATTCCATCAAACAGATCAAAACCTAAGAAAGTTGTCGCAGCAGAAGCAAATCATCCTTTTTCACAAACAGAAACAGGATCAAAACAGTCCCAAACCCCCATAACAGTTGCCAACATCCTTATATGTTCAAACATGACATAAAAATGGCACTCAAGAGAGTCTCAAAGTTCAACACATAGCAGCACAACATATTGATGATGATCATAAGAGCAACATACATTAATGAGCAAACAAGCCAAAATGGGACAGATTCAAACATAAACTACATTGTATTCAAAACACATTGTAACCACTAATGCACATCAAACACATTCATGACAATTTAAAGGAGTATAGTAACTACCAACCTCTTGTAGACCTCCAAGCAAGTCTGTGCAGTATGGAAAACCTTGAAGCCTCCAAATAAGATCCAATCCAATGCCTTGATGAAGATGACAGCCCTTTCTTGCACTTGAAGTAAACAAGTGAACCCTTAGGACAGAACTTGAAACAAGTGATGATGATGGTTTTTTAGGTTATGGACAGTTGGTACATCATAAACCAAGGGTGTTTGGAGGCTTACAATGATCAGAACAGGCCTGGTTAGTGTTTTGGCAGATTTTGAGTATGAAGTCAAACTTTCCTTGGTTGAAAGTTGACTTTTGGGAAAATGAGGGTTATGACTGGTTTAAAGGCTTGGAAACCTCCCACACATCATTTGTGGATTGTGTGGATGGTTTGTGGTGATTTTGGTTGAGTGAAAATGGTTTTGGAAGTTGTTTTGCTCAAGACAGATTTTTGAGGTTTTTTGGGGTGGTTTTCTTCACTTGTAAGAAAATGCAAGGTAGTATGAGAGCAATGAGTTTCTCTTGGGTTGTATAGTGCTCTGGTGTACCTCTAAACATAGAGGAATCCTCTATTTATAGGCAAGGAGAGGCTTGGGACAGATTTGTCTTTTGCATTTTGGAGGGATTTTGTAAAGTGCAATTTTGTTCAATATTGTGGACAGCTGCAAATCCAAGCTTTTGGCTATAGTTTATGCATAAATCAAGTGGCATGAATGACAAAGAAGTGACTGAAGTATGGCTAGAAGTAGGAGAAATGCAGCTGCAAGACTTTTCTTCCATAAAGTTTCTCTTTCCTCATTTCTTCCATTAAAATAATGCAACTTGTCTCCAACTTGCAAGACTCATCACTACTCTTGATTTTCTACATTTCTTCTCATCATACACTCTAAATAACAGATAGAAACAAGATCCAATGGTTGAGAATGGTTCAAGTGATCAAAAAGTGAGTTTATGAAAAAGTGAAAATGTTGAACTCAAATGTTAAAACCTCAACTTGCTGAATTCATAATTCTCAAATCATAAGGGCTATGGAGGAGTTCTAGTATATTTTCGAAAGCCCTCATGTAGCTCTACAACTTTCATATTTTCATGATCCTCAGATTCCAAATGGAACTAGGTCAAAAATCCACTCAAAGTTGCTGAAAAACATGCCTAAAAAGTTCAATAACTTAGAATTTTTCTAAGTTATTTTCCCTCTTGTAATGAATTTGACCATAACTCAAAATCTATGCATTTTATGCTCATGGACCACTGTGGGACTTTTGTAGGACTTGTCAAGAGCTTTGGAATGAGCTTTGAACCAACTTAATTGGATGTGTGGTTAGGGAGTTATGGTCTTGCCCCTTTCAAAACCCTAATTTCCCGATTTTTCGATTACTCCTCCATCCTTGATCCAATGGTCATGAAACTTCATGGATAAGTTCAATATGACATTAGAAACATTTTCTATTTACACTTTAAGGTCAAGTTCCTTATGATTGCAGAGTTGACTTTTCGATCAACCGAACGATCGATCGATGGCTACCGAGTCGACTGTTGATGTTCCGAGTCTTTTGAGGCCTTTAAGCTTCTTGAGTATACTTCAATAAGTCATATGAACTTCATGAACCATGATCCCCCCATTGGAACACTATTTAAATCAAAAGTCAAACTACAATTGACTTTTCCCCCAAAATCTTTTGATTTTCAATTGACTGATCAATTGAAGCTCTTATGATTAGAATTGATGGTCGATCTTTCATCCGTAAACACCTTAGGGCATATGTAGATCCATGGAAACAAGTTTTCTTGAAGAAACAAAATTTATCCTGATTAAAATTGAAACCGTAATTTCACCCTTTTCAACTGCAGCCACTTACACTTGATATGAATACTTGGATGAGCTCCACAATGACCCTCAAGGCCTCTAATGAGCTTAAGTGATAATCTCCCTCCATAACCATGGGCTTGTGATTTTCAAATGACCCTCAAATGGCCTCCTAAACAGGAGGTGACCCACATACACATTTATGCCTGTCCAAAGGGCTTTGACTTGTCTCTGATGATGATAACCACTTGACAACATAAATACAAACCCTTGACTAGGTTTAGAAACCTTGGCACATCCCACACATCTCTTGGTCCCCTGTAAAAATGCAAAATTCTATGCAATGAAATATGCTAGAACAATGAAATGAAACATAAACCAAGTAAAGAAAAGGTTGGGAAAATTTTGGGGTACAACAACTGCCCCTATTCAAACGACTTGGACCTGAAGGGATGAAAAGCGAAGGGCTTTCAGACATTCAAGGTAAAAGACGGTTGAATACCAAAGAACCCAGAAATTTTCCAACCGCAGAATGAAACCTCTAACATCGCCGTCAGGAGCCTATATCAAGTAGAATATCTGACTTTGCCATCAGTCAATAATCATCTGACTTCACCGTCAGTCAATAATCATCTGACTTCACCGTCAGTCAATAATCATCTGACTTCACCGTCAATCATCAATCATCTGACTTCGTCGTCATTCCTCAAAATAATAAACATATGACCTCGCTGTCATTCATCAAAATAATTTGACTTTGTCGTCATAGGGCAAATATCTTACTTCACCGTCAGAAAAACAACAAACATCTAACTTCACCGTCAGAAGGCAAACATCTAACTTCACCGTCAGAGGACAAACATCTAGCTTCATTGTCAGAAGAACAAACATCTGACTTCACCGTCAGAGAACAACATCTAACTTCACCGTTAGAAGAACAACATCTAACTTCACCGTCAGAAGAACAACATCTAACTTCACCGTCAGAGGACAAACATCTAACTTCACCGTCAGAGGACAAACATCTAACTTCACCGTCAGAGAACAAACAAAATGATTTGACTTCACCGTCAGAGCTCAATATTAAATCTGTAAAACAGTTGACTTCATTGTCGGTTCTCGAAATTATATGATTTAGCCGTCGAAAACTCCACATAATAATCTGATTTCGCCATCAATTCTCCAGGCCGTATGACTTCATTGTCAACTTCTCAATAATGTCCGACTTTGCCATCAATTCTCGACATTCGGCCAGTAAAGGCATCTGACATCGCCGTCAACTCCCAAAATCACCTGACTTTGACGTCATCTCCCAGAAACACCTGACTTCGACGTCATCTCTCAACACAATCTGACTTCTCCATCAAGTAAAAGCATCTGATATCAATGTCAGGCCTCTGTTAAATACAAACAGACATTGAATCCAATGATATGATCCTCTAACATCGCCGCCTGAAACAAACATCCAACATCGCCGCTGAAAAACCAAATCACTTGACATCACCGCTAAAAACAAAATCCAACATCGCCGCTGGAAAAAAACCAAATCACTTGACATCGCCGCCAGACCTTCGCTAATTAAGATCATCCATTGATGATAATTACAAAGAACTCCGCTGGGGAAACAGCATGAGCCGGAGTCTAGCCAACACATGGGCAAAGATACTAATCATCTGCGAGATTCACCTGAAACAAAGAGATAATGACCTGGCTTATGTTTCACATGCACATGTTTGAGCATGGCTTAATGCTCCATACGAAATGGAAATGCTACGCGTTTGGGAGGATTCTATGCACGATGCAAATGCAAAAGAACCACATCAACAAAAAAATGTTGAAGAGAGGAAGACAACTCCGCTGGGGGAAAACTAGGTACGCCTAGCGCCTACGGACTCATGCTGGGGAATACAAGCCTTGCATGACTTCCGAGATAACTTCCGAGTAAAGCTGCTCTGCTTAGCACAAATCCACTCCGTTGGGAATCAAAATCAAACTCGGCTGAGGGTGGAGAATAAACAATCTCGGGGGAGAAAACCAACCCACTAACTTGGCTGGGGATTAGGTAAGGAGGGAATCGACATCGACCTCTGCTTGGGGAAATGAAACAACGTCCCGGACTCTGAGGGGACAGGGTTTAATCGTTCAGACTTTGTGGGGAAGATGAAATTCTGCATCCATTCCACTGCTGGGGATAAATCTACCTATACCTGTTGGAAATGCTCCTAATCTATTGGAGACATCAATCTCGACCTGCTGAGGGTAACCTTAACTGTATGAAGTTTCAAGTTGTTGGGGAAGTGAAACCGCTTAGCTTGTGCATTTCCTCTAGATGCGGGACTTCTGGAAAAGTTTCGAGGCTGGGAGTCCCGCAAATAACAAACAGGCAAATATGTTTTGTGCAACAAACATCGTCTGTGACATTATTTAAGCAAAAGCATTGTTTCGATCATAGTTGGCAGAGCCCACAAAATTATGTATGCAAAGTTTTATCAAAAACATCAGGCGTTTTTTACAAACGAAACGGTAAAAGCTGAATCAAAGACAAAGGTTTTCTGAATAATATGTTTTATTTATAAATAGACTGTAAATAGGAAAATTTACAAGGGGGCACAACTCCTGAAATGAGAAAGTTGCGTAAGCAAAATACAGAAATGCACAAGAATTACAAAAATGTCGGCAATGTGGCACAAACAACCACCATAGAACGACTCGACTATGACTCGCATGACTTCGACGTCTTTCCGATGCTTCGTCTTTTGAAGAGATTGATTTGGACGAATGATTCTCGAGTCTTCCCATAACCCACTATGCTTTGAGGATCTATGCGCGGACCGCAGTCGTTTGCTTTTCAAATCCCTAACTTTTGCCTGAATCGCCCTTGCAGGTTTTCGATTCACCGGGATACCCATTTTTGCCAAAGTCGCCCTTTCGGGTTTTCAACTTTGCGGGTTTACATCTTTTCTTTTTATCCCAAATTTTTGTCCGAACCTGTCTTTTTATGGTTCGCCGGGATGCCCCATTCTTGCCTGGATTTTCTTTTTTCTTTCCAGCGGGTCTATTTTAAGCAAAATATTTTTTGACTGCATCCGCGTTCACGGGGGACGTAAAATCTTCACCATCCATGGTTGAAAGTAGCAAGGCTCCTCCGGAGAAGACTTTGCTCACAACATACGGACCTTCATAATTGGGAATCCATTTTCCCCTGTGATCATTCTGTGGTGGGAGAATCCGCTTTAACACCAAATCACCTGCCTGAAAGCTCCGAGGACGTATCTTCTTATCGAAGGCTTTCTTCATCCTACTTTGGTATAGACGACCGTACGCGATGGACGCCAACCTTTTCTCATCCATTAAACTGAGTTGATTCAACCTATTCTTCACCCATTCTGCTTCATCTAGTTTGACGTCAACCAAAACTCTCAAGGAAGGTATCTCGACCTCTAATGGTAGGACAACTTCCATACCATACACCAACGAGAAATGAGTTGCCCCAGTTGAAGTACACACTGAGGTACGATATCCATGTAAAGCAAAAGGCAACATCTTGTGCCAATCCTTGTAAGTCACAACCATCTTCTGCACTATCTTCTTTATGTTTTTGTTGGCCGCTTCCACAACGCCATTCATCTTCAGACGATAAGGAGATAAGTTGTGATGCTCGATATTAAAGTTCTGGCACAACTCCTTCATTATCTTGTTATTCAGATTAGAACCATTATCAGTAATGATCCTTTCAGGTATCCCATAGCGGCAGATGATGTCTCTTTTGATGAAACGGGCTACAACTTGCTTGGTGACATTAGCATAGGAAGCTGCTTCGACCCATTTGGTGAAATAGTCAATAGCCACTAAGATGAAACGATGTCCATTGGATGCAGTCGGCTCAATCTTGCCAATCATATCGATGCCCCACATGGAGAAAGGCCATGGAGATGACATGACATTCAAAGGACACGGCGGCACATGAATCTTGTTGGCATAAATCTGACACTTGTGGCATTTCTTGGTGTACTTGAAGCAATCAGACTCCATAGTTAACCAATAATACCCTGCTCTCAACAACTTTCGAGACATGGCATGCCCCCCTGCATGTGTCCCAAAGACTCTTTCGTGGACCTCTTCCATAAGCAAATTCGCTTCTTTTTCGTCCACACGTCATAGCAGCACTAAGTCAAAGTTCCTTCGATAGAGCACATCGTCTGGATTCAGGTAGAAGTTACCAGATAACCTCCTAAAGGTCTTCTTATCCCGGGTCGATGCCCTAGGCGGATACTCTTGATTCTTGAGAACGTTCTGGATGTCATAATACCATGGCTTGCCATCAGAAGCTTCTTCTATTGCAAAAACGAATGTCGGTCTATCAAGGTGTGAGATAACGATTCTTGGTGCATCGTTCCAGAAGTTCACTTTGTACATTGAAGATAAAGTAGCCAAGGCGTCTGCCATCTGATTTTCTGCTCTCGGCACATGGTGAAACTCTACATGATCGAAGAAAGGTAGCAATCTTCTTGCATAGTTCATATAAGGGATCAGATTTGGTTGGTGTGTCTCCCACTCTCCTTTGATCTGGTTTACCACTAAAGCTGAATCACCGTAGACATCAAGATTCTTGATTCTCAAATCGATTGCTTCCTCGATACCCATGATACACGCTTCATATTCAGCCTCATTGTTTGTACATAGAAATGTCAACCTGGCAGTGAAGAGTATATGCGTCCCATGGGGGGTTGTAATGATTTCCCCAATTCTACTGCCGTAGGAGTTAACAGCACCGTCAAATATCAATTTCCACTGGGAACCCGACTCAGGACCTTCGTCCAGTAACGACTCATCACAATATTTCATCTTCAAGTACATAATGTCTTCGTCGGGAAAATCAAACTTCATTGGCTGATAGTCGTAAATTGGTTGCTCTGCGAGATACTCTGACATAACACTCCCTTTAATAGCTTTCTAAGACACATACTGAATGTCGTATTCTGTCAGAACCATCTGCCATCTAGCAATCCTTCCTGACAGTGCTTGCTTTTCAAATACGTACTTAATCGGATCCATCTTTGAAATTAACATGGCTGTATGGTTTAGCATATATTGCCTTAGGCATTTGGTGGCCCAAGCCAGTGCACAACAAGTTTTCTCCAACATTGAGTATCTGGACTCATAGTCTGTGAACTTTTTACTCAAGTAATAATTTGCATGCTCTTTTCTCCCGGTCTCGTCGTGCTGACCGAGAACACAACCCATGGAATTCTCAAGAACTGTTAAGTACATTATCAATGGTCTTCCAGCCACCGGGGGCATCAGTATTTGAGGTTCTTGCAGATACTCTTTTATTTTCTCAAACGCTTTCTGACAATTCTCATTCCAAACGACCGCCTGATCTTTCTTTAATAGCTTAAATAATGGCTCACAAGTGGCTGTGAGGTGAGATATGAACCGAGCGATGTAGTTCAATCTACCTAAGAAACCACAGACTTGTTTCTCGGTCTTTGGTGCTGGCATTTCTTGAATTGCTTTGATCTTTGCAGGATCAACCTTAATACCCTTCTCACTGACAATAAACCCCAACAGCTTTCCTGACCGAACTCCAAAAATACACTTGTTTGGATTCAGCCTAAGTTTGAACTTCCTTAATCTCTCAAACAACTTTAGAAGATTCACCAGATGCCCCTCCTCCGTTTGGGACTTTGCAATCATATCATCGACATATACTTCAATCTCATGATGAATCATATCATGAAAGAGAGTCACCATAGCTTGTTGATAAGTTGCCCCTGCGTTCTTCAAACCAAAAGGCATCACTTTATAGCAGAACATCCCCCATGGCATGATGAAAGTCGTCTTCTCCATATCCTTCAGCGCCATCTTAATTTGATTGTAGCCCGAAAATCCATCCATGAACGAAAACACTTAGAATTGTGCAGTGTTATCAACAAGCACGTCAATATGCGGGAGCGGGAAATCATCCTTTAGGCTTGCTCTATTCAGGTCTCTATAATCAACGCACATCCTAACTTTGCCGTCCTTCTTAGGCACGGGGACGATGTTTGCAACCCACGGAGGATAATTGGTCACAACAAGAAATCCGACGTCTAACTGCTTTTGGACTTCTTCTTTGATCTTCACCGCCATATCAGGCCTGGTTCTTCTCAATTTCTGTTTAACGGGAGGACACTCTTCTCGAAGAGGCAGACGATGAACTACAATATACGTGTCGAGTCCAGGCATATCTTCATATGACCAAGCAAAGACATCCTTATACTCTTGGAGTAACTCAACCAGTCTTCGCTTGACATCGCTCTGCAATGCGGCCCCTATTCTAACTTCCTTCTTATCTTCCTCGGTTCCCAGGTTGACGAATTCAACTTCCTCCTGATGAGGCAGGATGACCTTTTCCTCTTGTCTTAACAATCTGGCAAGCTCTTCGGGCAGGTCTTCATCTTCATCAATCTCTTTTTCTGCTTGAAAGATCGGATTGTCAAAGTCACACTGAGTCATAGACGAGTATGAGTCGATGGTATCTGAAATGGGTAACCTGCAATGATGATGATTTTATGCTTTAAATGATATGCAAACAAAATAAACACAAACCACTTGCCATTTTATTGTTAGAAAATAAAACAAGAAAAACAAGGATCACAAAATTTTGAATGAAAATACGCCTTTTTGATTGATAATGATAAAAGATGGTTCACACATAATAGATAGGGCCCTACAAAATAAAGACCACTATGCTCTGGGCAGAGCATAGGGCAATACATTAATCAAAACAAAGCAATTACTCTTCAAAGTTCACAGAGATGACTTCTTCTATGGTCCAATTCTTCAAACCCTGGCCAGGGACACATGGCTTGATCCACGCATCCATGGCTTGATTCTTTCAAATATCACCCCACCACTGGTGAACTGAATAGGTCCTTTGTAACGTGGAGCGTTTTATGAAGAAGATGCATACGGGTTATATCCCAATCCAAACTTATCTTGTTTATTGGGGACGCTTACCACTTTCTCCCATCCTTGTACTGCTCCAGATTCCACTACGGCTTGGGCTTCCTTGTATGATGACATGACAATTTCTGGAGCTTTGACCTCAATTGGCGCCTTTTCTTTGATTTGGACAGTCTCAAAGGCCTGACACGGTGTTTCATGAATTACGCCATCGACCTCCACATACTTGAATGAGGACAGATGACTCACCATGATGTCTTCTTCTCCATAAACAGTCACAATATTTCCATCCACCATGTACTTCAATTTCTGGTGCAAAGTCGATGTCACAGCCCCTGCTGAGTGTATCCAGGGCCGACCCAAAAGGCAGCTATAAGTAGGCTGGATATCCATTATGTAGAATACTACTTCAAACACCTCTGGGCCTACTCGGATAGGCAGAATTATCTCCCCAAAAACAGATCTTCGGGTTCCATCAAAGGCTTGCACAATCAAATCACTAGGCGTACAATAAAGACCCTGATGGTCTATCTTCACCAATGCTTTCTTTGGCAACACATTCAAGGACGACCCTGTATCAACGAGGACGTGTGACATCATTGTTCCTCGGCACTCAAGTGAAATATGTAAAGCCAAGTTATGGTTTCTCCCTTTCGGTGTCAAATCACGATCAGTGAATCCCAACCCGTTACCAGCGTTGACGTGGGCCACTACTCCTTCCAACTGATTCACGGATATCTCTTGAGGTGCGTAAGCATTATTCAAAACTCTGAGCAAAGCATTCCTGTGAGCTTCAGAACATAATAGCAACGACAAGATGGAAATCTATGAAGGAGTCTGTTGCAAGTGATCTACAATTTTGTAGTCACTCCTTCTTATCAAACGCATGAATTCCTCAACGTCTTTCAGCAAGGCTTCCTTTTCTCTGGTCTGAAAGCATTCTTCAACCACCACCTTTCCTTTACCCTTGTCGATCCTTTCTGCATTTATTTCGGGAGGTGCAAATACTCTCCCACTTCGAGTCATTCCTCCAGTTCCTACCAAATTATCAACTGAATCCAACGACGAATTCTTTAATTCCTGCTTCTGCCCATTGCAATAGACTTTGGCCCCATAGTTCTAAGGGATCGCTTTAGATCTCTCATAGGGTACAAGTCCTGCCTTTGTGAATATAATGGTTGGCTTCGCGGAGGCGCAGAAATTGTAATTGTTTTGTACGGGATGGAGATGGTGGTCACCTGTTGCACCCCAAAATTTGCCCTCACAATACAAGACTTTGTGTTCTAAGAAGATTCACAAGGTTCACAAGATCCATAATGATTACAAAGCTTCCCTGAGGGTCATGGGGCCTACAAAGCCACTTCATGATGTTCACAAGGTTCATAAGCTTCACAATACCTCCCATGAGTATCACAAGATATCTTATGAAGATTCACAAGGTTCACAAAGTTCACAATTGGTCAGAAGAGTTGACAATTCCCTCAGACAATGCACCTCCTAAGCAGTGCATCCAAAACTAGGGTTTTGACTTTAATCAGGCTAAATGGACTTCCAAGACTTCAGATTTGGTCCCAGGGGTATTTTGGTCATTTTTACGTGGATCCCGCTAATTCTTTGAAGACGGGCTGTTACTGAGCTGTGAGACACTTGAGACACTATTTCTGAGGCATTTATTTATCACCTATTTTGATTATATCAAGGTGCCAATTCGATGTGTTCGGTATCGAAATTTGTCGAGCATAACTGGATTTAAGGTCCATTTTATCGCTCATGGTTTATTTCCAGAGCATTTCCGTTGCTGTTAATAAGGCGCAGTTTAATTGGGTATTATTGGATTGTTGCTTATATCATTTGGTCAGTGGAATTCAATTACGGGCAATATCATCATTGATACTAAATCTGTTGTGATTACGGCGCACATTCGCGTTTGGTTAGAAAATGAGGAGAATATTGTTGGCTAGAATCCAAATGAATGAAGTCAGGTGATGAGATTAGGACTACCAACGAGACAAGTACATGAGCAAGAATATCATTCGTGAGTATTTATGGTTTATGACTAGAATAATGAATTTAAATATTTGTGGATTTATTCACAAATGTTTATAATTTATAACTAGAAATAAATATAAATAGATTCAAAGTTGAATGATCATGGAATTTTTATTTCATAAGAATATCATTTTACAAAAGGAAGTGAATCATTTCACATTTGAATTGCTGTGAGATTACATTTACAAATGTTACATCTACTCTAAAAAACCTAAAAAATCCTAAGTCCTAAAATTTCTAAGTGTCTTCATGATGCTCATCTACTGGGCATTACTCCACGAATCTCCGATCACCTGTAAAACAAAAGAAACAAAGCAGAAGAAAGATGTTAGAAAAATGATGGACACCCTCAGAAAATCTTCATCATTGGGTGCCGGGAGGGCACGACCGAAGTCGCATCCTAATCCCACTTCCGAACCTCAACCTCGACTACTAATCGGTAGCATCCGTTCTTATTTGCGGGACAGCCGAGAAAGAGAGGTAAAAGAAGCGTTTTCGGGCCGAAATGATTTGCGATAATTTGGATTCAAAGGGACACTATCAAGTAAATATGGTGATGCTATCAGATAAAACCAGGATCCCAAACTGATGTTCATAACCGAAGTGGATTGAAATCCAAAATTGAACAAGTGAATGCACATCAGAAAATCAGAAATGAAGAGCTACACGTCCAAGTGCTTAAAAGTCTGAATCCACCTGCAAAAATCACAAGTTAAACTCATATTTTATAGCAAGCAGGAAATCCGAAACCGACATGTGGGCTCAGTTTGAGAATATCCCAGCCCTGAAACGATGACCAGAGCCAAACTGCATCAGCAAATTTAGTTCATCAGTATGCAAACCCAAATATCGGTTTTAACATTAGTTATGAAACCAAACAAACAGTCCTATTAGTCGAAACCAGAAGCAACCGTCGCAACATAATCGAGGGCGACAAGCAGCAGTATCAATTCCCTGGTCGGTTCAGACTGGAATGTCATCATCACCGTATCGAACCTCTCTCGGCGGCACCAATCCGACAATATCCGAACTACCAGCTCTCTCTGAAAGAAGAAGAGGAAAAGTTAATCCAAACTGCATTAGGAAAATAATCCAGATCAGCAAAAAAAAACAATATCCAGATTGTATTAGAAAAAGATCAATCCGTATCAGCTGGAAATCAGGAATCCAAATCTTATCAGAAAAATGAAAACAGAATCAGTTCGAAACAGATATCCAAACCCTATCAGAAAAGATAACAAAATCAAATCAGTAATAATGCGAACCACATCCGAAAGAGGAATGTTTCCAAATCAAATCCCAATCAGAAATTAATATCAGTAAAAATAACGCAAAAAAGATATTATCCAGGCCCATTCGAAAATCAAGAAAAAGTATATAAGGAACCATAGCACCTGATCAAACCCTAGCGAGAACGGCCGCAAACAAGAAACCCTAAACGAATCGAAAGACGGCTGCGAACTCAGACGAAAGCATAATCGTCATCATCGTTCAAAGAATCACCCAACATAAATCGTGAATCATCCAAGCCGAACCATCGATCGTACTCATCAACACAAACAAACCGAAGGAAGTCTACCGACGCCGCCTCCATCCACGACGAGCAAACCCCTTCTCAAAGCTCAGAGAGATCTCATCATCGCCTCACCACTCGTTAATCGTCGTTACCACCAACAAAATGTAAGCGAGGAACACACAATATCGTCACCTTTAATGTTGTTGTATCTAATTTCAGGTTTTTCATCATGAATAAAAGAGGGACTCAATGCAAGAGATGAAGAGAGGTTGGAACGATGGGAAACGAGAGAACGAAAGACGAAGAGGAACAAAAGCGGCGCAGCGAAAATGAGAAGGGTCTGAAACCCTAGATAGAAGTTTTTTTGTTGTTTGGATTTTGAGTCTAACCGGGTTGGGTCCGGATGTAACTACCGGCCCAACCCCTTTTCTTTTTATTTATTTCTGCATTTTTTTTGTTATTTTAATTATTATAGTTTATTTGTTAAAACCTTTTTCTAAAACAATAAAAATCTGTTTTTTTAAAAAAAAAATAATAATGAAGTTTTTAATAGTTAAAACCTGAGTTTTTTCTTTAAAATATTTTTTTAGAAATAAACATTAAACCTTTTAAAAAAAAAATATAAAACTTTTTTATAATTAAATTAAAACACTTTTTGAAAATTAAACTTAGTTTCTTCTTTTTTAAAAAAAAAAAACTTCTATTAAGACCTTTCTTTTTTTTATATAAATGTCACAAATAAACAACAAAACGTCTACAATGTTTCACCCTCGCTTCATAACTTGTCTAACTCTGTCTACTAACATTGATCGTTTGTTTGCAGCTTTGTTACGTTGCCCTTAACTATTTTAGTGTATTTGCAATTCAAAATATCCTCGTTATTGTATCTACTTTTCATTTGTAACCTCGCGAACCAATATTCGCGTTTACTTTTCCGCATTTAAATTTCTGCTGATGTATGGTTTAAATTCTCGCATCTTTTTACCATTAACTTGTCACACTGCACACACCTCCGAAGGAATTAGGTCTAGCATATGACCGCCGCGTCAATAGTCCTCACCTTCAACCCTTACAACTTTTACAAACCCTAATTTTCACAAATGCCTCGCCGCAGGCAAAATTACAATTTTACCCTTAGCATTAGGTCAAAGAGCCGCCGCGCTCATTTTAGGGTTTCCCGCCGTGGAATCCCTAATTTAACCCTAATTACAACTTAACATTTCAACGTAGAGATTTGGAGTTTCTACACTCCACGTAAGCGTGTCCTTAAGATGCGTTTATTCCCCTTGAGACCTTGACCACAGTCAAGAAGTTTCTAACCTCCCTATTGAGGGGAACTACGATTACTCTGATTCCGCTCCCGTAAGGATACGTAGGCACAAGATGCGATGTCTTGCCGAGTAAACTTAGAATTAACCCCCTTTATTATTTATTATTGCTTATTTATATTTTATTTATCTTTGCTATTTAATTATTTTGCTTATTATTTTGTAATTGTTTCTTGGATGTAAAGTTGTTTAATTATTTAATTATTATTATGGTTAGTAATTAGGGAGTGTAACAACATGTATGTAATATTAAAATAAATTTAGATCACTTTTAAATAAAGATAATTAAAATAAACACGTCACACACGTAAGTCGATTTTAATCGCCGTCTCACTTCCTAAGGATATCCCTCAAGTTGCCTACGAATAATGGTTAAGTGGGGTGTATAAAGCAAGTCCCTCAAATAAAAAAATCATCAAAGTCCCTTATGGTTGCCTTTACGAATCAAGTCCCTTTCGAAAAATGATGATGGTCCCTTATATGTGCTTATTACATCCCACAATGGCCTTCAAAGTCAAATTGTCCCTCACATACCCCTTAACATCCAAAGTAAGGACTACCTACTCCATTATAGTAGGGATAGTCTTACTAAAGGAAAGAATGAAGAATAAGAAAGACCTTTAAACATTAGGGTAGGTTACTCCTAGGTGCTTACTCACTTCAAAACTGTTTCGCACTTAAACAAATTTTCAACAAGTTTTCAAACAAGTTCTTAACACATCCTTACATGGATTATTTATTAACTATTCTGAAAATTTTCTATTCACACACTACACTTTCAAAACAATTCAAAAGTGAGCTTAAGTACCTAAGAGCCCATGGATAACCATGGATGAAAAGGGTGCTAACACCTTCCCTTTTCATAACCTACCCCCCGGACCCAAAATATTCTCTAAGGTCTTTCCTGTTCTTTTATAACCTTTCCTTATGGATAAAATAAAAGTCGGTGGCGACTCTTGCTATTCGCAACATTGTTTAAAGTCAGTTCTCCCACCGTGTTACACCACCTCGCCCTCATCTTCAATGACACCTCTTCAACATTCTTTTTACAGATTCTATCAAATTGCAATAGAGCGTCATCCATCATGCGTTGTATATGGTTCTTCAGATTCTGACATCCTTCGGGACAAATCATATAGTCTTCACAATCCTTTTCACATCCCAGGAACACCCCTCCTTTTAACAACTTGCTCTTCACAAAACTTAACAACGTCTTCAAATCATCCATATTGGACACTAAGTTCAGGCCTTCTTCACTGACAATAGCATTCACACCACCACCCCTACCATGGTTAGGCATGGGATTTTGATCCACGTTTGGCGCATCCTGATTGAAGTTGATAACCTTACTATCAATAAGGTCTTGTACCTTGTGTTTGAAGGCTTTACAATTGTCGATGTTGTGGCCGGGGGCGCTAGGGTGGAATTCACACCTAGCGTTGGCGTCATATCCGGGAGGTGGTTGGTCAGCTAGAGGTGTCATTGTTCTTTTCTGGACCAACTGCAGTTGAATTAAGTGTTGCAATAACTGAGCGTAGGGCATCGGTGGTGTGTCAAAGTGCCTATCCACCAACCTTCTCCGATCTTGGAACTGCCTTGGTGCATAATTTTGTTGTTGAGGTTGTTGTTGCTGTTACTGACGTGGTTGTTGTTGCTGGGGCTGTACCGCCGGGATGGCAATACTAGCTACTTGTGAGGGTTGCTGATAATACGGTCGTTGTTGACGTTGAATCAGATATCTATTTCGATTGTTAAAGCCGGACACTGCATTTGTCTCGTTATCTTTCTTCTTTGCACCAAAAATCTTTCTTCCACCTCCAGATGAGGTCCCTTCCCCTGGCTATATCTTTCCCGTTTTAATACCGTTTTGACCCTCTCGCCGGTAATAATCAGGTCCGAAAATCTCCCAGACATGCTGCTCACTAACTTATCATAGTAAATTCCTGGTAATGTGGCCACAAACAGATCAATTAGTTCTCTCTCCACCATGGGAGGTTGAACTCTAGCAGCAAGCTCTCTCCATCTCTGTGCATATTCCTTAAAGCATTCATTACTTCTCTGCGATAAATTCTGAAGTTATACTCGGTTTGGTGCTAGGTCACTGTTGTATTGGTAGTGCTTAACGAAAGCCTCTGCCAAATCCCTCCAGCTTCTGACATTAACTGGCTCTAAACCCATATACCATTCGAGGGATGGTCCCAACAGACTATCTTGAAAGAAATGCATCAGTAACTTATCATCATCGGAGTATGCAGACATCTTTCAGAAATAGGAGCGAAGATGCACTCTTGGACATGTTGTTCCTTTGTATTTATCGAAATCTGGTACCTTGAACTTTGAAGGAATCCTGAGTCCTAGAATCAATCTTAGGTTCGACATATCCAGACCCATAGTATTTTGGCTTTTAAGGCTTCTCATCTTGTCCTCTATCGCCTTGAATCTTCTATCAGCATCTGGTTGCAATCCTGCCCCAATGTCTCCCAGAGAGAAACTATCTTCTTGATCATCTTGATCCCACTGGGGACCATTGTTACCTTGTACAAGGCCCAATGGAACTGGGATAGGAATTCCAATTTGGTTTCCTCCACCCGGAGGGATAACCGTTGGGATAGCATCTACCCGTGGCGTACTGTTTTCCACTGGAGGAGGTACATCAGGGGTTCCACCATGTAAGACCCCACTTCCATCAACTCTTGACACCAGAGGTTGCACTAATGTCTTCAACTGTTCTTGGTCGTTGGCTACGCCCTGCATCATGTCCATAAACTGCGTCATCCTCTCGCGAAATTCTTGAAGCTCAAGCTGAACTTGCTCCATAATCCTTTGTTGATTCCCCCTCGTAGAATACCTGTGGACTGTCGGGTCTGCTATCCTTCGAACTCTCTGAAGAAAACCACACAGAGATAAGATTAATGGTCCTAAGAACACCTGCTATGCAAAATGATGAAGAATGCAAAAATGCAAAATGTAGACATGTAATATGTTTCAGGGAAATTTCCCCCTCGATTCTAGTTCCCAGAAGAAGAAGCAACCATAAAAAACCCAACAATAAAGTGAGTAGAATAACAACTCCTCGTATAATAACAAGCCAACCAACAGTGTACATACATCAGCTGAGTACAAAATAGAGATGACCTCAATCAACAAGCCTGATGATGGTCGATACATAAAAAACAAAGAAAGATAATCAAGCTGAGCGCCGAGACCGGAAATCCTCTAGCTGCTTCCACGTCTCAGGATGACCAGGTTTGGTAAGTAGACCCTGTATGAGTTGCTCTCGTCGGTTGATGGTGTGTTGTAGATGTTGCACCCTAAAATTTGCTCAACCTTATTCACTTGGTTTATGTTTCAATATCATTAGTATTTGCATATAGAGTCATGTACATAGGTTACTCATCTGCATAGCATAAGCATAGCAAGTCATTCAACAGGGGGGGCAGTCATTATTATCATCTCTAGAGGCCTATCAAGAGGTTATTATCCTAATTCCATCTCATGCAAGTCATCAGAAAAGAATTTGAAAGCAGGGAGTTCAGTGGATCAAGAATTGGGTATATCTCCTAACTGAGGGTGTCTGAGGATTAACAAGGGAATCATGGGCTGTGAATTGAGAGCATGGAGAGTATCTAGGCATCTTGGAGGACTTAGAAAGTCATTTGGAGAGGAAAACAAGTTGTTGATGTGATCACAAGAATTACAGTTGAAGACAGTCAACTAGGGTTTCATCTGGGTTAACCCTAGGTCAACCCTAGGTCAATTGATTGATTTAAAGGCATTCAGGTCTATTGAAGAGATATGGGATTCATAATTTGTCATGGAGAATAAGGATATGTTGTTATGCTAAGAAAAATTCAAGAGAAATCAAGGAGAGGAGGAGTTTCTAAATTAGGGTTTCTATGTAAAATCCCCTAGTTTAGGTCAAATTTCCAAGCAAGATAAGTCAAAATGCAAGCTTCAAATGGATCCTTGGCCAACATGAAACTTGTAGAGGATCTAAAGAACTTTAATTTGAGTGGTGGAAGACATCAAGGAGATTTATAGAACTCAAGTTATGGTCCTTGCAAGTTACAGGTCATCTGAGGTATCTGAAATTTTGTCTGTGAAAGTGACTTGACTTCCAAGCAATTTTTACCCCTCAAGGAGATTTCAAATGGATTTCTGGTCAACATAATAGTTGTTCCTTATTGTCTTATATTTCTATAATGGTATGGTATGCCTTCATATGATGTGTGGAACTCTACTTATGGTCTTGGCAAGCAAAGGGTATTTTGGTCATTTGTGAATTACAGGTCATTTTAACCTATGTCCAAAACTCATACAAGGAGGCCTCAAATGGAAAAACTTACAACATCAAACTTGCTCCAAATGACATTTTGAGTCTAGAAAATTAACCATGGGAGATTGAAAAAGTTCATAGCACAAGGTTTCAAAATTGTTGAATTTAATGAAGAAAAATGGACTTAAAAATGGGATTTTTCATATCTTGGCCAAATGAAGCAAAATTATAGGTCATTTTGAATGGAAAGATCATTTTAAAGACATTGGCTAAAGTAGAATTTTGAGTTTGGTTCAAGATTTAAGAGTTATCCATGGTTGCTTGAATTGAAAGTTACATAAACCAAATTGAAAGGGAAAAGTGCAAGGGAAACTTCTCCAAGTTTCTAGGAAGTTCTAATCCCATCTATATATTGACACAAGATAGTTCATGCAAGGGTTGGTGCTCCCATTTGTTCAAAACCCCAACTTTTCCATACTTTCTTCAATTTGCATAAGCTTCACAAACTCTCCATAATCTCCCTCAATTCCTACATTTGTTGATTGAATCTTCATCATCATCATTCAAACACTATGATTCACACCAAGAATTGGCTGAATTGATCAAGAATTGTACCATTTATCTTCTTCACTCCAAGTTGCATTTTCATCAAAACTCCATTAAAACTTCATCTACCATTCCAATTGCTGTTATCATCATCATCCACCATCATCCTAGAGTATTTGGCAAAGGAAAGTGGAAGAGATTCGTGGCTGGAGAAGGAGATCCAAGTGCAAACTCCAACTTGCATGAAGAATGGAATAGAGTGATTCACAAGGATTGATCAAGGACCAGTGCAAACAGAAGCACACACACTCATTGGAGATCATTTTCAGCAAGTATCAAGGGTTGAATTGGAGTCTAACCACCATTGCCATCACCACTTGCAAGGTATGTAAAATTCTTCGAACCTCATCATTTAGACTGTTGTAGATCATGTGGTTAGGATAGGAGTGCTTAGAAATTATAGAGGATTAATTCTTGAAACCTAGGGAGAGTTATGTGAAGTTTGGTGACAGAGTGGTGGAACTTTGATGAGCAAGAAATCATAGTTTAGGGGTTGATAATTGTAGGAGATGAGCTCAGAATAATGAGTGCAACATGGTGATTACGTTAGGATGAAAATTGGCAAGGTTGGTTTGAGTTGATCACAGGTGCAAAGATTGGATCCCAACTGTTACCTTCATCGAATTGATTGATTGCTTGAGTTTTAGGAAGACTTATGGTTATGGCTGTGTAGAGGGAGTGAAGTAGACCAATTTTGCTTTTTATATCGTGTGAATCCATGGCGTGTGGAGAGAGAACAGAGGGAGAGAAGATCATGCATGGTTAGGGTTTTCTGAAACCCTAGGAGTGCTCAAGGTTGAAGATGATGGCTAGACCACACGATGAGGCCTTGACCTTTGACTAGAATCACCATCCAACGATCCACGTTTAAAGCTGAAAACGGAGGGAAGGACTTGGTATGAAACGCATCGTTTCATTTAAGTATTCTGAGTGGGCCTGGATTCAACTCGCTATGCACACCCCCCCTTTCAATGAGCCCAATGAAATACACGTGAACGGGCTGCTATTTACACCGCGTTGCTTTCCATTTTTCTGGCATTTTTTTAATTCAATTTCTGAATACGTTGGGCCTAATGCAATTGCTACGCGCACCCCACCTCCTCAGCCCAACTGGGATCTCAACTGCAGCGCATTGCTTTCCATACCCCTTCCCATTTATTCCTTATATTTCTATTTTAATTTCTTTCATTTTTTCATGCATCTTATAAAAATCATAATAAATAGAAAAATCATTATTTTTAATTCATTCTTTTTGCATTATTTTCTTTAGAGAGTCAAGAAAATTATAAAAAATAAAAATGGCATTTTATTTTTTATTTGATATTTTTCCTATATTTTTCAAATAAATAGCATTTTAAATAGTTTCATTTCATGCATGATTTTGTTATTTTTTGTTCTATTAAATGCTTCAATATTTTTCACCCATTCTTTTTAGGTTGTTTAGTTTAGACATTAAACTTGTAGATGCAATTTAGTTCCCATTTTTAGAAATTAATTTTAGGTGTTTAGTTTAGGTGAGAATAACATGAACAAACTAGGGTTTTAGGTGATGACTTAGGAGAATCAATTCATTTCCCTTAGGACTTAGAGATTGAGTAGGTTAGCTATGGGACTATAGGGGCTATGGGCAGTTATTAGATCCCTTAGAAAAAGTCAGGATTCCCCTACTGCTATCAATGTACTGTATATCTGATTGACTGGTGTGGTGTGCCCTCTGGGGATTATTGATTTGTCTGTGGGGGTATTGGGATTGTCTGGGGATTTGGGAGAGCTGAAGACTTGAGGAGATGAAGGCCATTGGAGATCCAGAGAGTGAAGATCAACTTCCAGAGTTGAAGAGGAGTTTCTTGCTAGCAGCTGGTATGGAGACTAGGGTTTAGGAGCTAGGCAGAGCTCTAGATTAGAAAGCTTGTTTCTCAAACATGGATTGCCTTGTCTGCATCCATTCTTCTCTGTGATTCAGAGTCTCTCTAAGAAACTCACCCCCTTCCTTTGGAAGGCTTGGTGATAGTGTCTAAGAGATAGAACTCTTGAGAGAAAATGTCTTTTGTGTTAGAAGCAGTCTGTTCACCACCTTTGGTAGTCAACTGATTGCTTAACACCCAATTTACTCTTGTGACTGATCCCTCATCTTGGAGGTTTGAACTTGAAGAAAAGCCCTTGCAGATAGAAGACTGATGATCAAAGCCCTTGCTTGAAGGCCATGAAGATGGAGATTGATGCTTGTTGAAGCCTGTAGCTGATTGGAGATTACTTGGAGCCAGATGCTGATTCAGAGCTGCTGAGCTGTTTGTTTTATTGCTGTATTTCATTTCTGAGGTATTGATTGGTTTTCCTGACTGTATTGTTTGCTGTTTACCCTGTTGGGTTGAAAGTGAAGTCTGTTCACTTTTGCCTATTGTTTTCTAGGTTCGAGGTTGAGTGGGACTCCCTTGCCTCGCTTGTATTGCTGCATTCATGCATTTTACTGTATTACTGTATATATCTGTTATTGTTTATGTTTTTGCCTATCCCGTAGGATCTCTGTTTCTCTCTGTGCAAGAGAGGAGCATGATAGACATTAGGTTTTAACCCATGCATGATAACATTAGGTTAGTTTGATTCCCTTCGCAACCGTAGGTTAGAGTTCTGTCTCTTTCTTCCTCAAAACAAACAGAAAAACACATAAAGATTTCAAACACAATAAAAGACACTTCTTTCGTAAAAGAATGTGAACTCATCAAGACGTCATTTTTGTCCGCTTGGACTGTTAATCAGAAGAACCCTTTTTTCAGAAGGAATAAAATCAACCAAGACAAGCCTGTGTCGTACGTGGCCCGAACTACGTTTGCTCTGATCTTCCATGATGTGTGGAAGTACGTAGGCATAGGATGCGATATCCCAGCGAGCAACCTTCCCCTCCTTTCCCGTAGGTAGGCGAACTACGTTGACTCTGATTTCTCGTTCCAGGCGGGAATACGTAGGCATAAAGTGCGATACTTTGCCGAGTCATTTTTATTTTCGTTTTATTTTTAACCCTTGACCTATAGTGTAGATAGAATAACAATCCATACCCGAAAACAAGCGTGGATCCCGTCGAGTACGACGGACGTGAGGGGTGCTAATACCTTCCCCTTGCGTAACCGACTCCCGAATCCAGGTTTTGGTTGCGACGACCATACCTTTCCCATGTTGTGCGAGGTTTACTCTGAGCGTTTCCTTTCCCTCCCGTGGGATAAATAACGCACGGTGGCGACTCTTCTGTCAGCCGGCGCCGATTTTCGCAGTAGCGACAGCTGGCGACTCTGCTGGGGATCCAACGTCCCCTGGCTGCTAAGGACTGCGATAGTTCTTATGCATTTGGGATCCAACGTCCCTTAAGAGAGTCAATCCTAGCGCCTGTTTTCCCGTCGAGGATTTTGTATGGAGTTATTTTATGTTTCTAACCTTGTATTTTCAGCTTTATATATTGATTATTGTTGCTATATCTGGGGTGTGACGGGTGTTCTGATATTGAGAGATAAGCCGGACCTGGGCTTGAGTGCACCTAGAATTAGAGTAGAAATTAGTGGGCGCCCGCTTGCTTTGCTTGCTTTGGTGTCCCATGAAATCTACACTCAGACGAGGTTCCTCTGGTTGGCCTCCTGCCCCTTCCTTTGGTTGGCGTGGGTTGCTGGTTAGTTGGATTGTCGACTCTGGGGACCGATCATTTGGAAGTTGGCTAAGTGAGGCCTCTTCAGGGATTGATGATGCCACTCCTTCTGGGAATCGTATCATCAACCCTGAAAGTCTGTGACGCCAACAACCGCATAGGATGCCGTACCTTGTGCCAGCTATAGGGCCACCCACCTGTGAGGGGATTCAGGGTTATGTAGGTAACTAGACCTTCAGACCACCAGTTTGTTTCTTGATCAGGATCCTGGATATTTATGGAGGGTTCTAAGGTCTGTCAGAGACCAGTTGATGTGTTCTAAGGTCTGTCAGAGACCAGTGGGTGTGTTCCGAGGTCTGTCAGAGACTATTTGGAGATGTGTTCTGAGGTGTGTCAGAGACCAGTGGGAGATATGATTTGAGGTCTGCCAGAGACCATTCAGGTTGTGATTATGGGGTCTATCAGAGACCAGTATTGGAGCTTTGTTTTAGGTCTATCCGAGACCAGGGTTTGAGGACTTCTAGAGAATCTGTCTGAGACTTCTTGATTGGGTTCAGACTATTCAGCTACAGCTTTGGTCCCTGTTGCATGTTACTTGCATTGCATTACTGCATATCCATTACCATTTGCATTTCACTAACGTGTGTCTGTGCTACAGGTGCATTTGCATTTCCCTAGTTCTAGTGCCCAGACTTCTGAGTGTTTGATCATGATTAGCCTAAGGAGGACAGTTGCTTACAAATTGCCTACTCCTGATATTGTTCCTTTACTGGGGTTGATCTCTCTTGCTGATGAGGGCGTTCGTAGGAGCTTTAGAATGAGCTAGGGAAGACTGCTGAGATTGGTGTGTAAACCTACAGAGGTAGAGTTAGATGGGTTGTATGCTTTAATGCAATTCTATGACCCTGCTTTGAGGTGTTTTACATTCTCTGACTTTATTATGGGACCAACCCTGGAGGAATACGCTGAGTATGTTGAGCTGCCCGTGCAGAACCAGGTTCCATTCATCCATTCTGGCACCAAGCCCAAGCCGGAGGACTTGGCAAAAGCTTTGCATATTGATGCTTCTGAAATATTGACTATTGTTTCCCGTGGAGTTCCCGGCTTCTCACTTCAGTTCTTAGTTGGTAAAGCCCAGGAGTACGCCAAGAGCGGGTGCTGGGTTGCTTTCAATGCTGTGTTGGCCTTGTGCATTTATGGCATAGTCTTGTTTCCCAATATACCGGATTTTGTGGACTTCGACGCCTTCTACTTGTTTGCCGCTGGTAATCCTGTACCTACCTTACTCGGAGATCTCTATCACTCACTGCATTACAAGAATGAGAAAGGGAGAGGAAAGAATGTTCATCTTTGTGTACCATTGCTGAGTATGTGGTTTGAAAGTCACCTTCCTAAGAGAAGATCTGTTGCAGAGACTACAGTCCCAGTTGGTTGGCCAGAGCGCCTGATGAGGCTATCGTCGGAAGACATGGAGTGGTTTGATCGAGACCTGTTGGGATCTGAGCTCATCTTCAGTTGTTCTGGGTACCCTAATGTGCCGCTGATAGGAAGAAAAGGGTGTATCAATTACAACCCTTCTCTATTCATTCGCCAGTTCGGATATGTGTTGCACCCCAAAATTTGCCCTCACAATACAAGACTTTGTGTTCCAAGAAGGTTCACAAGGTTCACAAAATTCACAATTGGTCAGAAGAGTTGACAATTCCCTCAGACAATGCACCTCCTAAGCAGTGCATCCAAAACTAGGGTTTTGACTTTAATCAGGCTAAATGGACTTCCAAGACTTCAAGTGAGCTTCATAACATCTTATATGTGTATAAGAACCCCCATGTCAAGTTTCAAGACTTTTCTCAAAAGTTTGCTCAGTCAGATGATCAGATAAGTCAAAAGCAGTCAATGCAGTTAAAAGGTCAAACTGAGGTCAACTGTGGTCAAACCAAAGTCAAACTTCATGATTTTTTTTTTGCCAACATCAAAGAGAGGTTGGGTGAGAAATATTATCATAATAACTGTAATACCCCCAAATTTTGCCCTAAGATTTGTCGTCGCATTTCATTACATTTAATCAATTACTAACAAATTTGTGTAGTCGTTTGACTTTTTTGCAGGTAAATATCATATGGCATGCATTTTTTTTCTAAAAAGTAAAAATGGCACAATTGGCAGGAGGACATGTGTAAGGAGTTATGAGTGTGAGAGGTTGAGAGTTCGAATCTCACCTTTGTCATTTTTTTTTGTTTTTTATTATTTTTACTCTAAATTTTTCTATCTTTCATTAAAAAAATAACAAAAATAGTTTTTTATTATTATTTATTATTATTATTTCGTATTTTAATTAAATCATTTTTTAAAATATTATTTTTTTCACTTTTTTCTAAATTATTCATAAAAATATCCAAAAAATCATAAAATAAAAAATATTGAAAAATTTTTTTTTCTTTTTATAATATTTTTTATTTTAGGAATCAATAGGATTATTAGTTTTTATTTTAAGTTTATTTTAATTATTTTAAATTATTTAAATTTTATTTTTTCTTAACTAATTATTTAGTTTGGGCTTTAAAATGGGCTTTAGGGACATTATTGACAATTTGGTGTTAACCCTAATTTGTTCCCTATATATACATGTGTTGCCTTGTTGGAAAAAAGGGGAGAGAATGAAAAAAACCTAAGAGGAGTGAGTGCCGTTTGCCGTTATTTAGTTTTCTTCTTCATCCATTACTATTGTTTCTTTTTCTTCATCGTTTACCGTTATTTCTTTTCCTTCATCTATTACTGTTGGTTTCTTTTTCTTCATCTTTTACCGTTATTTCTTTTTCTTCATCTATTACCGTTATTTCTTTTTCTTTATTTATTACTGTTACGTTTATATATATATAATTTTTAAATTGTTAGAGTTTATATATATAAGATTTTTGATCGAATTATGTCGATACGATGTTTGCACATTTGTGTGCATGACGCGTGACATTTGTGTTAGTTCGATCTGGTTGCGATGATCGCATTTTTGTGTGAGCAATAATACTATTTTTTGCTTAATTTCTTTTTCTTTGCGATAAATTTTGTTTCGTCCGATTTAGATCTGGTTGCGATGAGCGCATTTCTGCGTTAGCAACATTGTTGGGTTATTTGGCACATTTAAAATTCATTATTGCTTTATTATTATTATTATTATTATTATTATTATTATTATTATTATTATTATTATCATTATTTATTATTATTATCATTATTATCATTATTATTACCATTATTATTATTATTGTTATCATTAATTTATTAAAATTTGTTATAATATAAACAATCTGTTTTTTAAAATAAATAACATTAACATCTTTTCCAAATTAATATGAAAACCTATTATTTTTAAGAAAAACTTTTTTTAGATAAATTTAAAATAATAACTAAAATCTTTTTTTTAAAATAATAACTAGAACCGTTATTTATTTTATTTTATTATTGTTCAATTCAAATTTCATTATCATATTGTATCTGCTCCTCTCATGTAACCTCGCGAATTTAACAATCGCTCTTTAAATTCTGCCTTTAAATTTCTGCTTGCATGGTTTAAATTATGACATTATCTCTCTGTTTGCATGATTCAATTATCTCACGCGTTTACTATTATTTCTGTCACATTGCACACATCCGAAGGTTAGGTCTAACTGTTTGGCCGCCGCGCCAATAGTCCGTAAAACTTCACACATTCAATTTCAAATCCTCAAAACTACAAACTACAAACCCTAATTTTCACAAATGCCTCGCCGCAGGCGAAATTACAATTTTACCCTTAGCATTAGGTCAAAGAGCCGCCACGCTCATTTTAGGGTTTCCCGCCGTGGAATCCCCTAATTTAACCCTAATTACAACTTAACATTTCAACGTAGAGATTTGGAGTTTCTACACTCCACGTAAGCGTGTCCTTAAGATGCGTTTATTCCCCTTGAGACCTTGACCACAGTCAAGAAGTTTCTAACCTCCCTATTGAGGGGAACTACGATTACTCTGATTCCACTCCCGTAAGGATACGTAGGCACAAGATGCGATGTCTTGCCGAGTAAACTTAGAATTAACCCCCTTTATTATTTATTATTGCTTATTTATATTTTATTTATCTTTGCTATTTAGTTATTTTGCTTATTATTTTGTAATTGTTTCTTGGATGTAAAGTTGTTTAATTATTTAATTATTATTATGGTTAGTAATTAGGGAGTGTAACAACATGTATGTAATATTAAAATAAATTTAGATCACTTTTAAATAAAGAATATTTAAAATAAACACGTCACACACGTAAGTCGATTTTAATCGCCGTCTCACTTCCTAAGGATATCCCTCAAGTTGCCTACGAATAATGGTTAAGTGGGGTGTATAAAGCAAGTCCCTCAAATAAAAACAATCATCAAAGTCCCTTATGGTTGCCTTTACGAATCAAGTCCCTTTCGAAAAATGATGATGGTCCCTTATATGTGCTTATTACATCTCACAATGGCCTTCAAAGTCAAATTGTCCCTCACATACCCCTTAATATCCAAAGTAAGGACTACCTACTCCATTATAGTAGGGATAGTCTTACTAAGGAAAGGATAAAGAATAAGAAAGACCTTAAAACATTAGGGTAGGCTACTCCTAGATACTTGCTCACTTCAAAACTTTTTCACACTTAAACAAATTTCCAACAAAATTTTCAAACAAGTTTTTTTCACATCCATACACGGATTATTTATTAACTATTCTGAAAATTTTCTATTCACACACTACAATTTCAAAACAATTCAAAAGTGAGCTTAAGTACCTAAGAGCCCATGGATAACCATGGATGAAAAGGATGCTAATACCTTCCCTTTTCATAACCTACCCCCCGGACCCAAAATATTCTCTAAGGTCTCTTCCTGTTCTTTTATAACCTTTCCTTATGGATAAAATAAAAGTCGGTGGCGACTCTTGCTATCCGCAACATTGTTTAAAGTCAGTTCACCGGGTTACAGAACTGGCGACTCTGCTGGGGATCTATTTAAGAGGGGTACCCTTAGGAATTAAGATCACTTTAAATTGTTTGCCTTGTTTGCTTTATTATTATATTGTTGGGGTGCTCTTATGTGTGAAAGGTCCTAACCCGGATCTAGTGTACCTTAGGTAAATGGCAATAGACCAAGGAAACTGTACGACGTATATCGATACGGTTGATCTGGTGGCCATAGTTAGTGCGACTTCTTGGTTGGTGCTTATATTCCTTAAGTCAAGTTGAGGATAATATTGAGGCTGCCATATGTTGTCAATGCACTAACTGACTTTTAGAACCCTAGTTAACTCATCTTGGCCTTTAGAAAGTAGTGAGGTAACCGCTTTGGTGCAGACTGAAGTTGGTTGACACTCGATACTACGCTCATTGAGATCTTAAACTTGGAGGGTTTTGGTTGGAAAGTAAGTTGCCTTCTGAACAACCACCCTTGTGAAGGATCAATGATATTGAGATCCCTTAGAACCTGGTTACTTTTGTAGGACAGGATGAACCATCTAACTTCAGGGGAGGAGTACTTGCCTTTGAACCTCATGCAAGCCTTTAAACCTAGGGCTGTGGTGTGACTTGTTTGTGTGTGCCACATGTTTGTGATTGAGCATGACATCATGACATCATCATGCATCATAAGCATATCATTTTTCCTCTAACCATTTCAAGGACCAAAGGATTTATCTTTGTTCTTTGTTGCAGAGTCATGGCTTCTGCTCGTAGAAACACCATCAGGATCAACTTTGTAGGGATACCTGCTAAGCTCAAGGAGTTTGGTTTCCCTAGTGCCTGATCATTCCCAGTTCAACAAGAGGATCATGTCACTTTCTCACTCAGAACATCCATTGGTGCTCCAGATCTATGGAGAATGTCACCATCATTGACCGTTGTGGGGAGTTTCCTAATGTGCCACTTCTAGGCATAAGAGGAGGCATCACCTACAACCCATCTCTAGCTTTACGACAGTTTGGTTACGCCCCGGAGCGATGGTCCACATGACATGTTGATTCAGGGCATTGTGTTTGATTACGACAACGATCTTCAGGGTTACCGTCAGAGATTCATCCGAGCTTGGGGAAAGGTAAACAGGATTGACAGCAAGACACTGGAGCCTAAGTACACTATTCCTATGGAGGCCTATCTCAGATGGGTACGATCTCGTGCTCAGACACTCATGATGCCATATCCTGCCGTCCTTACCAGTTACCATGGAACCTGTTGCTGAAGGAGACACAGCTTATACCATCCTTCACCCAGACATTGCCTACTGATATGGAAGACTTGCAGAGATCATGGATCCAACTGAAAGAGCAAAGGGATACTTTCGAGGCTCATTACAAAGCAAGCCAAGCAAGGATACCTAGAGCTAACAAAGCCTACTTCATGAGGAACGAAACCTCAACTCATACCTCAACACAAAGAGGAAACGTCCATGGGAGACTTAAAACCCCCATCTTTTGTACTTATTTCGTTTTCATTTTTTGTAAGCCTAAAAGGCAAAACAAGTTATTACTAATAAAAAGTTACTTTCTTGTTTGTTTAAGCAAATTTAAATCCTGCGGTCCTTGAAAACATTGCATATGCATTCCCATATCATTACATCACAGGTTTATAATTGTGCACAGGTTTCTCATCTTCTCGCTGTTTTATTTCAGCAATGGCTCTTGAACAATCAGTTAAGGATCTCCTAGGCACATAATGCACAGTTCCAAGAGCTGATCCTGAACCTATCCAAGGGGCAGGATGAATTGAAGACACTGCTGGCCAAGAAGACTCAAGAAGGCTAGAAGGTCTGCTGGGTTGCTCAACATGGGGAAGAAGGTTCAAAGGGTCCTGCCAAGACCAAGGAACAGGTTGAAGACTATGAATCTGAAGAATCTGAGCAGGAGAGAGGGCAGTCTCCACAACACTATGGGGGACTCTGATTCTAAGGCTAACTACTACCATGAGGCCTAACAAAGACAAATTCAAGATGCTGGTGGATAGAATGGATGCTATGGAATTACAGAAATCATCTGGGCTGGATTTTGAGGATTTGAGCTTGATATCTGGGGTGGTCATACCCATTGGGTTCAAAAGTTCCTACATTTGTTGTCTATGATGGGGTCTCTTGTCCCAAATTGCATCTGAGGGTCTTATGTCAGAAGAATTCAACCCCACACTGCTGATAAAAAAGTTGTGGATCCATTTCTTTCAAGAGAGTTTATCTGGAGCTCAGCTAGAGTGGTATTATCAGTTGGAGAGTGTCAACATCAGAGATTGGAATGACTCCTTGCTGAAGCTTTCTACAAGCAGTATCAATACAATGCTGACTTAGCCCCCACTCGCATGCAGCTTCAAAGCATGTCTATGGGTGCCCAAAGAAAAGCTTTAAGGAGTATGCTCAGAAGTGGAGAGACTTAGCTGGAAGAGTTTCAACCCCCCTTTGACTGATAGGGAGTTGGTTGATATGTTCATTGTGTACGCTGAATGGTCCGTTTTACAGTCATTCTCATTGGAAGCTCATCATCTGGCTTCACTGAGTTGATCATGACAGGAGAGCGAGTAGAGAATGGTATCAGGAGTTGGTAAGATCCAAGGTGGGCACTTCTTCATCAGGTGCTGCAAAGAAGCCTCCCACTGGGAAGAAAGAATCTAATGCTGTGTATGGTCAGCCTTGATCGTAACAAAGAGGCATTCAATCTGTTAGTGCAGTTCATATTTCAAATCCAACTCCTGCAACAACAGAGCAGCCTCAAGCGCAACCACAGAGGGCTAGAAGACAGTTCACGAAGATCAAACATGTCAATGGCTCAGGCATTGCAACACTTGTTGAAGGCTGAACTTATTACCCTGAGGGAGGCTCCTCAGAATCCCAATGTTACCTCTCCCAAGTACAATCCCAATGCACGATGTGCATATCATTCAAACTGTCCAGGACACGATACTAATAACTGCTGGGTCTTGAAGAACAAAATTCAGGATATGATTGATGCTGGAGAAATTGAGTTTGATCCACCAGGTACTCCAAATGTGATTACAGCTCCAATGCCAAATCACGAGAAGACTGTCAACGCCATTGATGAAGATATTGATGAAGATCTGCATGTCTATTCAGTTATGGAGTTGAGCACACCATTGTCTGTTATCAAAAAGAGAGGTTAGTACAAGCTGGGATCTTTCCAGTTTGGTCATGAAGATTGTCTATATTGTACCTATAAGCCGGATAGTTGCTTCATTTTGAGAGATCGGATTCAACGTCTCATGGATAAATATACTATAGTGTTTGAAAGAAGACCAGGCATCTGTAGAAAGTATGGTGGATCATCTGACTCAGGGTAAGAAGATTGAAGAGGTTGACTATGGTTGACAAAGTACCACTAAGAATCACTTCAAAGGGTCCCATTAAAATCACTCATCAGGGCCCAATCAAGATTATTGCTGAAGGTCCTGTGAAAGTTGTTGCTGAAGCCAGAGTAGCTCCTCTGATCATTACCACTTCCTGGTCCTATTCCTTATACATCTGACAAAGCTGATGCCTTGGCACTATGGGTCTGATGTTTACATCCATGGTGTCGAGCAGGAGCCTTTACCTTGATATGCCTGTTGACATTGATAATATTGCTGGATCTAGCAAGATCACTCGTAGTGGAAGAAGGTCTTTCTCTCCTCCAGTTGCTTCTAAGAGTGGCAGTTACTCCTGCTGTTACTTCCCACCACTGATGCTCTGGGCGCAAGGGTCCTGTTATTGGGCCTGTATCTACTGATGTGCCAGCTGCTGATAGACCTCTCTAAGCAGATGGAAGAAGTATTGAAAAATCATTCGCAAGAGTGATTATGATATTGTTGATCAGCTGGGGCATACTCCCTCAAAGATTTCTATGCTCTCCCTGTTATTATGTTCTGAGGCTCATGCCAAGTCATTGATCAAGTTTCTAAAGATGGCTCATGTACCCCAGTGCAATTTCTGTGGACCAGTTTGAGGAAATTGTGTTGCTCACACCTGACCTATGACAACGGGTTAGGATTTTCTGATGCTTGACATTGACCCCTGCCAAGAGGGATCATAACAGGGCCTTGCATATTTTCAATTGAATGCAGGGGCACTACCCTGTCTCATGTGCTGATAGACAATGGTCTCCTCTCTGAATGTGTTGCCTAAGGAAGTCCTGAACAAGCTGAGTCCCTAAAGATACGGTATTGAAGCCCAGTAATATTGTGGTAAAGGCTTTTGATGGTTCTAGAAGAGTAGTGCATGGGGAAATTGATCTTCCAATCAAGGTTGGCTCTCAGGTGTTTACCGCTACATTCTATGTGATGGATATTTGTCCTTTCGTACTCATGTCTGCTTGGTCGTCCCTGGATCCATGGGGCAGGTGCTGTGACCTCCACATTACATCAAAAGTTGAGATATCCGGTGAATGGAAAAGTTGTTACTGTCTTTGGAGAGGAAGAAAATACTTTGTCAGCCATGTAAAACACTTTCAAGTATCTGGAAGTAGAAGGTGAATACATTGAAACTCCATGTCAGTCATTTGAAGTGGTTCCCTGGGCTGTTAAGGATTGTGTGACTCCTCCTGCTGTGAAGAAGGTTCCTGTGGTCATCAGAAACCCTCCAACAATGGCAATGGCCTCCCTCAATGATGCAAAAGTTGTTGGTGGAAGAAGAGTCCCAGAAGGCTGTTCGTCGTGCTCGTGCTGTTCGTATCACCAATCAAGGGGTTATCAATGCTGTGGGAGATCAAGATGAAGACTACAACTTGGAGGCATGGATTTTTCCTACTGTGGGTGCTGGACCTCAATAATTGGAAAGCTGAAGATGTTATCCCTATCTCCTTTAGTCAGGAGTAAATACTATTACTGTGTTATGTTTTTAAATTTGTAATCTCTGGAACAATTAAAACTTTCAAGCCATGTGCCTTACCCGTGGGCACAATGGTGTGCTTGTTACGGGTTGTCATTTCATTTGCATACTTCATTCAATAAAATCAGTGGACGTTTCGTTTTCGTAAATATTGTGATCCTTGTCTTTCTTTTCCTTTTATTTTTGCTTTATCAGCTATGTGTTCTTACACACACCCACGTCACTAAAATGCAGATCCTCATCCACTCTGGATCCAGTTGATAACAGTTCTACTATTGCCAATTACAATTTCGAGAATCCGATCTATCAAACTGAAGACGGAAACGAGGACGATTGTGAAATACCTGTAGAGCTTGCTAGGTTGTTACAACAAGAAGAGAAAGCTATACAGCCACATGAAGAGCCAGTCGAAGTTGTGAATCTGGGAACTGAAGAAAACAGAAAAGAGGTCAAGATAGGGGCTTGATTTAGAGGACAGTGTCAAGAGCAGGTTGATTCAGATGCTACGTGACTATTGTGGAGATCTTTGCTTGGTCTTATGAAGATATGCCAGGGTTGGATACAGACATTGTGGTTCACCGTTTTGCCAGTGAAAGAAGATTGTCGTCCAAGAGAAGCAGAAGGTTCGTCGTATGCGTCCTGAAATGTCAGAAAAGATCAAAGCAGAGGTAATGAAACAGTTTAATGCAGGGTTCTTGGCCGTAACTTCTTATCCTCAGTGGGTTGCAAATGTGGTACCCGGTTCCTAAGAAAGATGGTAAGGTAGGTACGTATGTGTGTAGACTACAGAGATCTGAACAAGGCTAGCCCTAAAGATGACTTTCCACTTCCTCATATTGATATCCTGGTAGACAAACACTGCTCAGCATAAGGTATTCTCTTTTATGGATGGTTTCTCTGGTTACAATCAAATCAAGATGGCACCTGAAGATATTGGAGAAGACTACATTTGTGACACAGTGGGGCACCTTTTGCTATAACAGGTAATGCCATTTGGTTTGAAGAATGCAGGGGCATACATATCAGCGTGCTATGGTGGCTTTGTTTCATGATATGATTCATCATGAGATAGAGGTATATGTGGAATGATATGATAGCCAGGGTCTCAGAATGAAGAACAACATCTTGATCATCTGCACAAGTTGTTTGAGAGGTTGAAGAAATACAGGTTGAGATTAAGCTATACGAGAGATGCCAGCTCCCCGTACTGAGAAGGAGGTTAGAGGTTTCTTGGGACGATTGAACTACATTGCAAGATTTATTTCCCAATTAACTACCATCTGTGAGCCAGTCTTCAAGTTGTTGAAGAAAGATCAGGTGATGGAATGGAATGATGAGTGCCAGACTGCCTTTGATGAAATCAAGAGATATTTGCTAGAACCTCCAATTTTAATGCCACCAGTTGATGGAAGACCCTTGATTATGTATTTAACAGTATTAGACAACTCAATGGGGTGTGTATTGGGGCAACATGACGAGTCTGGTCGAAAAGAGCAGGCAATATACTACCTTAGCAAAAAGTTTACCGACTGTGAAACAAGATACTCACTGCTCGAGAAAACTTGTTGCGCTTTGGCATGGGCTGCTCGCCGACTAAGACAGTATATGTTGACCCATACTACCTTGTTGATTTCGAAGATGGATCCAATCAAGTACATATTTGAGAAACCTGCTCTCTCCGGAAGAATTGCAAGATGGCAAATGATCTTGACGGAATATGATATACAGTATACTACTCAGAAGGCCATTAAGGGGAGTGTTGTTGCTGATCATTTGGCTAATCAAGCAGTAGATGATTACCAGTCAATGAATTTTGAGTTCCCTGATGAAGACGTTATGTCTGTTACCAAAGAACCTGGACAATATGACGGACCTGAACAAGGATCCCGATGGACTATGGTTTTTGATGGTGCCTCCAATGCACATGGTAATGGTGTTGGTGTTGTGATTAGTTCCCCTGAAGGTTGTCATACCCCGATTACTGCCAGACTTTGTTTCTATTGTACCAATAACATGGCTGAGTATGAGGCATGTATCATGGGTATGCAAGTTGCTATTGATATGAAGATTCAGTTCCTTGAGGTGTATGGAAATTCAGCTCTGGTAGTAAGTCAGATTAAAGGAGATTGGGATACAAAGCATGATAATCTCATTCCTTACAGAGAACATGTGTTGTCTTTGATCCCACATTTCAAAGAGATTACTTTTGGACATATTCCACGAAGAGAGAATCAGTTGGCAGACGCATTGGCCACCATGGCATCTATGTTTGAGATAAGCTGGGATGATGAAGCTCCCAAGATTACCATTGATAGATTTGAGAAGCCTGCATACTGCAATGAGATTGACACTGAAGGGGCAAGTGGACTCCAACATATGAGGGACCATTTGTAGTCAAGACAGTGTTCTCAGGAGGTGCCATGATACTGACTACAATGGATGGTGAAGACTTCCCACAACCTGTAAACGCAGACATAGTTAAAAAATACTACGCATAAAAAGAGACCCGCTAGGTTGACAGGCCTAGGCAAAAATAAGGGCGTCCCGGCAAACCAAAAGGGTTTGGGCAAAAATTAGGGATATATATATAAAAAGATGTACATCCGGCAAGTCGAAAACCTGAAAAGGCGGCTTGGGCAAAAAAGGGTATCCCGGTGGATTGAAAACCTGAAAGGGCAATCCAGGCAAAAGTTAGGGATTAAAGCGTATGACTATGTCTCGTTTGGATCACTCATGAAACTGCAACCAGTTGTACTACTTACTCAAGCTCAAACAGATAAAGCTCAATCCAATCGTTTCCGTCTCAACAGCAAGAAGATGAGATACTTGAGTGGCAATAGTAGAATTGAAACTCAATAGGATTATTTCCCACATAGCTGATTCTTTTTGTAAAACTTCATGACAAAATTCTCTTACTAGGGTTTATGTCTCCTTGTACAAACTTACCCGTGTATGGGTCACCTTTGATATAAATAAATTCCATCTTTTGAATCCAGATTTACTTTTACCCTATTTACATAAGCGAAACGTCCATTGGTTGTGTTTGAATGTATGTATGCCTTTGAATATGATTGATGTTTACCAGAAATGCATGTATGCTTTTAATATGATTGATGTTTACCAGAAATGCATGAAAATGCAGTAATAGTATTTACTAAGGACGAACGAGGGAAGGATTTCAACGAAGCTTCGCCGGTTCATCTTTACAAGACAGTTACAAACCATCAGTAGGACTAATCCATTTTCACAAAGTCTAATCTCCCCTGGAATTTATATCCATCTCTTTTATCCTCATACGGATATACGGGAAATTACTTTCCAATAAGGGCACGATGAACGAAGACGGGATGTTATACTTATCCTACTATCAAACGAAAACGAAGGTTATCTATACCCTACTATCCCCAACAACGGGAGGTTATCTATACCTTGTTATCCCCAACAACGGGAGGTTATCTATACCTTGTTATCCCCAGCAGACGGAGGGTTTTATATTCTTCAACAACGAATCGGGATTTATTTTCCTTGGCCAGCAGTTGTTATACAAGGATATCCAGACACTTCCAGCAGTGTCATATCATACATACATCATTTACATCATACCATAACATATATGTCTATAGTACATTACCTAAGTGCATCATGTCATACATGCATACATAAAGCATAAACTAATGTTGTTATACAGAATGCTACCTTGTTTTCAGGTTAATTATCCAACAAACAAGCTTATGATCTTTGGGACTGCTTTATTGTAACCTCAGGGTTACTTTATCCTCCTGATGAGCTTCTTATTACTTTGGGACTGCTTTATTGTAACCTCAGGGTTATTTTATCCTCTTGATAGCCTCTCATGACTTCAAGACTGCTTTAGAGCTACTGATTGCTCTATCCTCCTGAAATCATCCTATTACTTCAAGACTGCTTTAGAGCTATTCATTGCTCTATCCTCATGAGGTCATATTACTACTTCAAGACTGCTTTAGAGCTATTCATTGCTCTATCCTCCTGAAGCCATCTAATTATTTCAAGACTGCTTTAGAGTTATCCATTGCTCTATCCTCCTGAAATTACATTATTATTTCAAGACTGCTTTAGAGCTATCCATTGCTCTATCCTCCTGAAATCATTACTTCAAGACTGCTTTAGAGCTATTGATTGCTCTATCCTCCTGAAGACATATCACATTATTATTTCAAGACTGCTTTAGAGCTGTTGATTGCTCTATCCTACTGAAGCCATTCTATTACTTCAAGACTGCTTTAGAGCTATTGATTGCTCTATCCTCCTGAAGCCATTATTACTTCAAGACTGCTTTAGAGCTATTGATTGCTCTATCCTCCTGAGGTCAGATTTATCACTTCAAGACTGCTTTAGGGTTATCATTATTGATTGCTCTATCCTCATGAAGACATGCTGTTACATCAGTATTACTCCAGACTCCTGACAGTTCTCATTATACTACTGAAGAACTTTCCCCTAGTGGCATCTTTAAGCCCACTCAATCATGTTCAACCAACCATCAATATCACTCCATGCACTGGTGAGTGCAAATTTTTGGGCTTTTGTGTTCAATCCCCTTCAACCTTCCAGGTTACGACTGGCAAATATACCAATCTAACCCCTCAGGTTTCAGAAAATTGAACAGGGGCAGCTGTTGCACCCCAAAATTTGCCCTCACAATACAAGACTTTGTGTTCCAAGAAGGTTCACAAGGTTCACAAAATTCACAATTGGTCAGAAGAGTTGACAATTCCCTCAGACAATGCACCTCCTAAGCAGTGCATCCAAAACTAGGGTTTTGACTTTAATCAGGCTAAATGGACTTCCAAGACTTCAAGTGAGCTTCATAACATCTTATATGTGTATAAGAACCCCCATGTCAAGTTTCAAGACTTTTCTCAAAAGTTTGCTCAGTCAGATGATCAGATAAGTCAAAAGCAGTCAATGCAGTTAAAAGGTCAAACTGAGGTCAACTGTGGTCAAACCAAAGTCAAACTTCATGATTTTTTTTTTTGCCAACATCAAAGAGAGGTTGGGTGAGAAATATTATCATAATAACTGTAATACCCCAAATTTTGCCCTAAGATTTGTCGTCGCATTTCATTACATTTAATCAATTACTAACAAATTTGTGTAGTCGTTTGACTTTTTGCAGGTAAATATCATATGGCATGCATTTTTTTTCTAAAAAGTAAAAATGGCACAATTGGCAGGAGGACATGTGTAAGGAGTTATGAGTGTGAGAGGTTGAGAGTTCGAATCTCACCTTTGTCATTTTTTTTTTGTTTTTTATTATTTTTACTCTAAATTTTTCTATCTTTCATTAAAAAAATAACAAAAATAGTTTTTTATTATTATTTAATTATTATTTTCGTATTTTAATTAAATCATTTTTTAAAATATTATTTTTTTCACTTTTTTCTAAATTATTCATAAAAATATCCAAAAAATCATAAAATAAAAAATATTGAAAAAATTTTTTTTCTTTTTATAATATTTTTTATTTTAGGAATCAATAGGATTATTAGTTTTTATTTTAAGTTTATTTTAATTATTTTAAATTATTTAAATTTTATTTTTTCTTAACTAATTATTTAGTTTGGGCTTTAAAATGGGCTTTAGGGACATTATTGACAATTTGGTGTTAACCCTAATTTGTTCCCTATATATACATGTGTTGCCTTGTTGGAAAAAAGGGGAGAGAATGAAAAAAACCTAAGAGGAGTGAGTGCCGTTTGCCGTTATTTAGTTTTCTTCTTCATCCATTACTATTGTTTCTTTTTCTTCATCGTTTACCGTTATTTCTTTTCCTTCATCTATTACTGTTGTTTCTTTTTCTTCATCTTTTACCGTTATTTCTTTTTCTTCATCTATTACCGTTATTTCTTTTTCTTTATCTATTACTGTTACGTTTATATATATATAATTTTTAAATTGTTAGAGTTTATATATATAAGATTTTTGATCGAATTATGTCGATACGATGTTTGCACATTTGTGTGCATGACGCGTGACATTTGTGTTAGTTCGATCTGGTTGCGATGATCGCATTTTTGTGTGAGCAATAATACTATTTTTTGCTTAATTTCTTTTTCTTTGCGATAAATTTTGTTTCGTCCGATTTAGATCTGGTTGCGATGAGCGCATTTCTGCGTTAGCAACATTGTTGGGTTATTTGGCACATTTAAAATTCATTATTGCTTTATTATTATTATTATTATTATTATTATTATTATTATTATTATTATTATTATTATTATTATTATCATTATTTATTATTATTATCATTATTATTACCATTATTATTATTATTGTTATCATTAATTTATTAAAATTTGTTATAATATAAAAATCTGTTTTTTAAAATAAATAACATTAACATCTTTTCCAAATTAATATGAAAACCTATTATTTTTAAGAAAAACTTTTTTTAGATAAATTTAAAATAATAACTAAAATATTTTTTTTAAAATAATAACTAGAACCGTTATTTATTTTATTTTATTATTGTTCAATTCAAATTTCATTATCATATTGTATCTGCTCCTCTCATGTAACCTCGCGAATTTAACAATCGCTCTTTAAATTCTGCCTTTAAATTTCTGCTTGCATGGTTTAAATTATGACATTATCTCTCTGTTTGCATGATTCAATTATCTCACGCGTTTACTATTATTTCTGTCACATTGCACACATCCGAAGGTTAGGTCTAACTGTTTGGCCGCCGCGCCAATAGTCCGTAAAACTTCACACATTCAATTTCAAATCCTCAAAACTACAAACTACAAACCTTAATTTTCACAAATGCCTCGCCGCAGGCGAAATTACAATTTTACCCTTAGCATTAGGTCAAAGAGCCGCCGCGCTCATTTTAGGGTTTCCCGTCGTGGAATCCCTAATTTAACCCTAATTACAACTTAACATTTCAACGTAGAGATTTGGAGTTTCTACACTCCACGTAAGCGTGTCCTTAAGATGCGTTTATTCCCCTTGAGACCTTGACCACAGTCAAGAAGTTTCTAACCTCCCTATTGAGGGGAACTACGATTACTCTGATTCCACTCCCGTAAGGATACGTAGGCACAAGATGCGATGTCTTGCCGAGTAAACTTAGAATTAACCCCCTTTATTATTTATTATTGCTTATTTATATTTTATTTATCTTTGCTATTTAGTTATTTTGCTTATTATTTTGTAATTGTTTCTTGGATGTAAAGTTGTTTAATTATTTAATTATTATTATGGTTAGTAATTAGGGAGTGTAACAACATGTATGTAATATTAAAATAAATTTAGATCACTTTTAAATAAAGAATATTTAAAATAAACACGTCACACACGTAAGTCGATTTTAATCGCCGTCTCACTTCCTAAGGATATCCCTCAAGTTGCCTACGAATAATGGTTAAGTGGGGTGTATAAAGCAAGTCCCTCAAATAAAAAAATCATCAAAGTCCCTTATGGTTGCCTTTACGAATCAAGTCCCTTTCGAAAAATGATGATGGTCCCTTATATGTGCTTATTACATCTCACAATGGCCTTCAAAGTCAAATTGTCCCTCACATACCCCTTAATATCCAAAGTAAGGACTACCTACTCCATTATAGTAGGGATAGTCTTACTAAGGAAAGGATAAAGAATAAGAAAGACCTTAAAACATTAGGGTAGGCTACTCCTAGATACTTGCTCACTTCAAAACTTTTTCACACTTAAACAAATTTCCAACAAAATTTTCAAACAAGTTTTTTTCACATCCATACACGGATTATTTATTAACTATTCTGAAAATTTTCTATTCACACACTACAATTTCAAAACAATTCAAAAGTGAGCTTAAGTACCTAAGAGCCCATGGATAACCATGGATGAAAAGGATGCTAATACCTTCCCTTTTCATAACCTACCCCCCGGACCCAAAATATTCTCTAAGGTCTTTCCTGTTCTTTTATAACCTTTCCTTATGGATAAAATAAAAGTCGGTGGCGACTCTTGCTATTCGCAACATTGTTTAAAGTCAGTTCACCGGGTTACAATATGCACTGAAGAATCCACCTCAGGAGGAGGAAGTACAGGAATCTCTGTACTTCACAGGTGATTTGAAGGGAGAATTGCTAGCTGAGCTGCAGCATGCCTGGACACGTATTAACCGCAAAGGGAAGCCACTGTTGGGTAAGAACGATTGCCAGGCTTATGCACCTTACAGGGTTTGGATCCAGGAAAGAGCAAGTCAGTTATTAATGCCATTTCCAGCTGCACCCGTCGTTGTTCCTCTTCTGGCAGAAGAGCCAACTACTGTTTCTAAGGAAGCCTATGAGCAGGTTGTGAGAGAAAAAGAAGCCTTGTTGAAGATCAACGAAGGGTTAGAGCAGGAGCTAGCTCAGGTACGCAGTGAGAAAAACAAGGCCGTATATGCTTTCCAACAACAAATCGAGCTGTTAAACAGGTTAGGGGCTGAGTTGACTGAGGAAAAGAAAAAGCGCGAACGTCTGGGGCAAGAGTTCAGAAGTTCCCATGACATGCTTGAATCCAAGAAGAAGGCGCTTGACATCGCTCACCGAGAGATCTCTTCTTGCAATAAGACTTGGAATGCTACACTCACCAACAATAAGAAGAGGGAGGATAAGTTGAAGCAGCAAATCTCCGACCTCGAAGAGAAGTTGAAGTCTAGCATCAAGAAGTGTGAGGAAGAAGTGATGACCCGGTATAGTGTCCAGAATGCACTGAATAAGGCAATCAAATGCAGAGATGAAACTGTGTCTCAAAAGCGAAAACTAGAAGATTGCTTCGGGGAAGCTACATGGGAAGAAACTGCTGAAGACGTGCGCCGTGTTCTTAAGAAGAGAAACCAACTTGTTGAAGGGCTGCTTGATCGACCCAGTCATCCGGAGACCAAGAAGTTGATAGAAGAGTACCAGACCTATGGGAGGATTTGATCATTTTGTGTAGTAACTTGTATGCTTTATTTGCATAGTGCTGACCATCACCAGGATTGTTGGTTGAGGTCATGCCTTCTTGTTGTACTCTCAGTGACATTGTATTCTGGTTTTCTCAGCAATATATGAGGCTTTCTATGATTCAGCTCCGATATTCCTATTGTCAGCACTGTCACTGCACTGGCACCTTCACACTAGAACTGGGGGAATGAACTTCCCTAATGCACAGACACATTACATTGCATTCATATTCATATTGCATTACAGGTAATCTTTGAATAGTGTCTTATTTCCTGCTCTGTACCAGGTACTTTCCAGGATTGCAGATCAACACCCGCACCGCTATTCTACCCGTACCAACTGTCGAAGAATCATGGACCAAATGCAGAACGAGATGCAAGATGTGCGCGAGAAGCTCGCTCTCTTTATGCAGACCATGGAAGCTATTGCAAAGGGTCAGGAAAATTTGCAAGCCATGGTCCAACCTCTGTTGGCTCAGAATGCTGGTCACGGTAATGAGGATCATCAGTCCGTACGGGTCGATACTGTTCATGGAGATGGTACTCCCACACCAGTGGCTCCGCCTGTAGCCAATATACCTGCTGCTAATATCAACAACGCTACCGCTGCTGTGAATGGTAACGTTGGAGTTGGGAACGAGACTGCTGTCCATAACGTTGGGCTTGGTGATATCAACTTGGGTGATAATACGGGAGGCAACGGCTTTGGCAATGCTGGATTCGGGTTCAACGATCAGGGATTCGACAACACTGGGAAATATGGTTTCAATGCTCAAGGCTTTGGGCAGGATGGTTATGGTATGGCCAATCAGGGCTACGGGGGTTTTGGAAATGGAAACGGCGCTAGGTTGATGGCTTTTGGGCCTGCTGGAGGTGTTCAAGGGTACGGCAACAGAGGCCGAGGTCCGGGGATGAATCAGGTCAGGGCTGGACGTAATACTGGATATGATGGGTATGGAGCTGGAAATGGTATGTGACAAGAAGATCAGCAGGAGGACGCTTTCTCCGGCGGAGGTTTCGAAGGGCCAATGGATGACTCCCAGAAGATCAGAATGCTGGAAGAGCAGATGAGGGGGGTCCTGAACCAAAGTGTTGTGGGCTTGGACATGGCAACAATGGGTCTGGTACCTGGCTTGAGGGTGCCAATCAAATTCAAAGCTCCTGCGTTTGATAAGTATAAAGGGGACACATGTCCGAAAGTGCATGTACGAGCTTATTACAGAAAGATGTATGCATACTCAACTGATGAAAGAATGCTAATGCATTTATTTCAAGATAGTCTGTCAGGTCCTTCCCTAGAGTGGTACATGGGGTTGGAGCCAACCAATATCAAGACATGGAAGCAATTGGCAGAGGCATTCGTAGCTCACTACAAGTATAACAGCGACTTGGCACCCAATCGGGTCCAATTGGCAGGGCTGTCGCAGAAGAAGGGGGAGAGTTTTAAAGAGTACGCGCAAAGGTGGCGCGATATGGCTGCCAGGGTCCGTCCTCCTGTAGAAGATAAAGAAATGAACGACATGTTCGTCGGCACATTCACAGGCTTGTTTCATGACATGTTGTTTCACACATCTTTGGCTAGTTTTTCAGACCTAATTCTGATGGGAGAAAAGATTGAGCGTAACATTAAGCAAGGAAAACTCCAGGTTGAGGAATCGACTGCATCTGGCAGCAATAGGAAGGCTTTTGGTGGGCGCCGTCAGGGCGAGGCTAGCGCAGTGTTTGGAGGCCGAGGCCGAGGCCGAGGCAGGGGACGAAATCAATATCATCAGCCGCAGCAGGTGGCGAGTGTTACTATTCCATATCAGCAACAACCACTTCAACAACAACAACCGTCTCAGCAGCAACCAATGCAGCAGCAGCCTCCGCAGGGGGCACAACAGGCTCAGCGAAGATTCCAGGGTGGCAAACCGAGAAGAGTGTTTGAGAAGCCTCCCTCAACCTATGCAGATTTGTTGTAGACATTGTTGGGATTGAACCTGGTAGAGAAAAGAACTCTGGCACCGATAACGGGAGCTCCCCCGTTTGGTTACGATGCAAGCAGGCACTGTGAGTTTCATTCTGGGGCCCCAGGCCACGATATAGAGGGTTGCCACGCTTTTAACCACGTTGTGCAGGATCTTTTGGACAATAAGACTATCAATTTCGGAACGGCAGGTCCGAATATAGTGCAGAAACCCATGCCTAATCATGGGGCAAACGCCATTCTGACTGAGGAAGGGTTGAATCTGATTATGAACGTCGAAGATTTAAAGACGCCGCTGAGCGAGATAAAGAGCCGACTGTTGCAAGGGGGTGTTTATCCAGGGTGTAACGAGTATTGCTTAGAATGTTGGACCCTAGCTGGGGGGTGTGATGATTTGAAGAAAGGCATCCAGGCTTTAATTGATGAAGGCATATTGCAGTTTGACCGAGCAGCAACCGAAGAGCCTGCAAGGGCAGTAGTAGATAATCGGAGTGATGTGGCCACGGTAACGATTCCTCGGAAGACGATCACTATTGCAGCACCAGCTCAACGACCACCGATCACCATAACTAAGGCCGGGCCGATCCCGTATGAGAACACGAAAGCAGTCCCATGGTCATATGGGTTGGAGGTGTATTGTGACGGGATAAAAATTGATGTTAATAAGCAGCCAGTCGAGACTGTGGATAATGTTGTTGGTTCGGGAGGTATGACAAGGAGTGGCAGGATCTTTATATCCCCTGAAGTGGAGGCCGAAAGACTAGCAAAAGGAAAAGGGAAGATGGTTGAGAATGTTCCGGTGCAAGCAAGCGAAAAAGAAGCGGCATCGAAAGACGTAGAAGAGTTCATGCGCTTGATTCGAAAAAGTGATTATAAGATTGTGGAGCATCTGCAGCAGACGCCGTCCAAAATATCTATCCTGTCATTGCTGTTGTGTTCGGAAGCTCACAGAAATGCTTTGCTGAAAGTCCTCGATACTTCTTTCGTACCCCAAGACGTCTCTGTGAATCAGCTGGAAGGAGTGTTGGTACATGTGAATGCAGGCCACAGCTTGGGCTTTACTGATTTTGATTTGACCCCGAAAGGGAGAGATTATAATATGGCGCTGCACATATCTGTTGAGTGTAGAGGATCAGTAATGTCGCACGTATTGGTTGACACCGGATCGTCTTTGAATGTGATGCCTAAGAAGGCGATGATGAAACTGGATGTTAGAGGAATCTTGTGCACGCCCAGCGACTTGGTAGTTAGAGCGTTCGACGGCACGCGGAGAACAGTCTTTGGATCGATCACATTGCCTCTACAGGTGGGGTCGGAGGTGTTTGCAACTGAGTTTTATATCATGGATATACAGCCTGCATACAGCTGCTTGCTTGGAAGACCCTGGATTCATGGGGCGGGGGCAGTCACGTCCACCCTGCATCAGAAGTTGAAATATATGGTCGGAGACAGCGTAGTCACTGTATGCGGAGAAGAAGACATCCTGGTCAGCCATCTATCGTCATTTAAATATGTGGAAGTCGACGGAGAGATCCACGAAACACCCTGCCAGGCATTTGAAGGGTTGCGCATCAAGGACAAAGGTCCCGGGCCAAGCAAAGGGCCAGAGATAGCCGTCTCATCGTATAAAGAAGCTCAAGCTCTAGTGGAGGCAGGAGAAGCAAAGGGCTGGGGCAAAGTGCTGGACATTCCTGTGAAGATGGACCGGTTCGGGCTAGGATACCAACCGTCGTCGTCAACTCCTGCCGTGGGAGCGCCCCGTTTCAGAGGGCCAATCACCATCTCTGCCAGCGGAGTATGTCATGAGATCGTCAATGCTGCTTCGGAATCAGATGAAGGAGACAGCGACTGTGATATGGATGCCTGGATTCAGCCAAGCACGCCAGGACAAGGACTGTGCAATTGGTCTATTCAGGAGCTTGTTCCTGTGACTTTTAAACAGTAATGCTTTGCTTTATTAATTGTTGAATAATCTAATGTCTTGCCCGGGGCATCATGATTCGCTTAGGGCTGTGTTGTTATGAACATTGCGTGTTAATCATTAAATAAATGGCGTTTTTTTCATGTGCAAATACTGTAATCTCTGTCTTTCTTGTTTTATATTTTTCAATAAAATGGCAACGTGGTTATTCGCTTTATACGCATTTTGAAGCACTTAACCATTCCTTTTGCAGGATAACATTTTCAGATGACATTCTTGAACCACCTACGACTCGTCCCGACTTCGAGCACCCGGTATTTCAGGCCGAAGAAGAGGGTGTCGAAGATAGTGATGTTCCTGGAGAACTGTCTTGGTTGGTGAAGCAAGAGGAAAGAGCCATTCTGCCTCACGATGAGGTCATCGAAATTATCAACTTGGGGTCGGAAGGGGTTGAGAAGAATATTCGTATCGGAGCCGCGCTGCAGGGGGATATCAAGCGAAGACTGGTTGAAATGCTTCGAGAGTATAATGATGTATTCGCTTGGTCGTATGAAGATATGCCAGGGCTCGATACAGATATGGTTGTGCATCGCCTGCCACTGAAAGAAGATTGCCCGCCGGTCAAACAAAAGCTTCGCAGAACTCGACCAGATATGGCAGTGAAGATCAAAGAGGAAGTTCAAAAACAGTGGGACGCTGGTTTCCTGGCTGTGACAAAGTATCCCTCATGGGTTGCTAACATCGTACCAGTGCCAAAGAAAGATGGCAAGGTTCGGATGTGTGTGGATTATAGAGATTTGAATAAAGCAAGCCCAAAAGACGATTTTCCACTGCCTCACATTGACGTGTTAGTTGATAATACTGCTCAATACTCCGTATTCTCCTTCATGGATGGCTTTTCAGGCTATAATCAGATTAAAATGGCGCCAGAGGATATGGAGAAGACTACTTTCATAACGCCTTGGGGAACATTTTGCTACAAAGTGATGCCCTTTGGTTTGAAAAATGCTGGGGCAACATATCAGCGTGCGATGACGACTCTTTTCCATGACATGATGCATAAAGAGATCGAAGTTTATGTTGACGATATGATTTCCAAATCCCAGACGAAGGAAGAGCATCTGGTGAACCTGTTGAAGCTATTTAAAAGGCTTAGGAAGTTCAGGCTGAGGCTGAACCCTAATAAATGCACCTTCGGGGTGAGATCGGGTAAACTGCTGGGGTTTATCGTAAGCGAAAGAGGAATAGAGGTCGATCCTGCTAAAATAAAAGCGATTCAAGAAATGCCGACGCCTAAAACCGAGAAAGAGGTGCGCGGGTTTTTAGGGAGGTTGAACTACATTGCTCGGTTCATATCTCACCTAACGGCCACGTGTGAACCATTATTCAAGCTGTTGAAGAAAGATCAAGCTGTGACGTGGAACGAAAATTGTCAAAAGGCGTTCGATAAAATAAAGCAGTATTTGCAGGAGCCTTCTATTTTGATACCCCCAGTGGCAGGTAGACCCTTGATCATGTATTTGACGGTTCTTGAGGGAAGCATGGGTTGTGTTCTCGGTCAGCACGACGAGACAGGAAGGAAAGAGCATGCGATCTACTACTTGAGTAAGAAATTTACAGACTGCGAATCTCGGTATTCAATGCTGGAGAAAACTTGTTGCGCGCTAGCCTGGGCCGCCAAGCGTTTGAGGCAGTACATGCTGAATCATACAACCATGCTCATCTCGAAGATGGATCCTATCAAATATGTATTTGAAAAGCAGGCGTTGTCAGGAAGAATTGCCCGTTGGCAGATGGTCTTGACTGAATATGACATACAATACGTCTCGCAAAAGGCTATAAAGGGGAGTGTGTTGTCTGAGTATCTGGCGGAGCAGCCTATTGAAGAGTACCAATCGATGAGGTTTGATTTTCCTGACGAGGATATCATGTACCTAAAGATGAAATATTGTGAAGAGCCGTTGCCAGACGAAGGACCAGAGTTGGGTTCCAAATGGAAGATGATATTTGACGGAGCTGTGAATGCTTACGGTAGCGGAATAGGGGCAATCATCACTACGCCACACGGGTCGCACATCCCATTTACTGCCCGATTGACCTTTGCCGTTACCAATAATGAGGCCGAATATGAAGCGTGTATAATGGGGCTTGAAGAAGCCATTGATTTGCGAATCAAAAATCTGGATGTATACGGAGACTCAGCTCTGGTGGTGAATCAGATCAAGGGGGAATGGGAGACGCGTCAGCCCAACTTGATACATTACATGAATTATGCAAGGAGATTGTTGCCTTTCTTCGAAAAGGTTGAATTGCATCACGTACCGCGGGCAGAGAATCAAATGGCTGACGCTCTCGCCACTTTGTCTTCCATGTACAAAGTCAATTTCTGGAACGAGGCTCCCCGAATCGACATCTCTCGGCTTGACAGGCCAGCTTATGTATTTGCTATTGATGAAGCATCCGATGACAAACCATGGTATTTCGATATCCTTAATTTCCTGAAGAATAAAGAGTATCCGGCTGGGGCATCCAGTCAAGATCAGAAGACTCTCAGGAGATTATCAGGCAATTTCTATTTGAACCCGGATGGCGTCTTATACAGAAGAAACCACGACTTGGTGCTGTTGCGTTGTGTAGATGAAAAAGAGGCAAAGTTGCTCATGGAGGAAATACACGAAGGTACCTTTGGTACGCATGCTGGTGGGCATGCTATGACGAGGAAGCTGCTGCGGGCAGGTTATTTTTGGCTGACTATGGAAACTGATTGTTTCAAGTTTGCGAGAAAGTGCCACAAGTGCCAAATCTATGCTGACAAGATCCATGTGCCTCCGAGCCCTCTGAATGTGATGTCATCGCCTTGGCCATTTTCGATGTGGGGAATCGATATGATTGGAAAGATCGAGCCTACAGCTTCTAACGGGCACCGGTTCATTCTAGTAGCAATCAATTATTTCACCAAGTGGGTAGAGGCGGCGTCTTACGCAAATGTAACGAAGCAAGTGGTGGCTAGATTCATCAAGAGAGATATCATTTGCCGATATGGGATCCCCGAGCGGATAATCACGGACAACGGTTCGAACCTGAACAACAAAATGATGAAGGAGCTCTGTCAGAATTTCAAGATCGAACATCACAACTCCTCCCCTTACCGACCCAAGATGAATGGCGCTGTCGAAGCGGCCAATAAGAATATCAAGAAGATCGTTCAGAAAATGGTGGTGACCTATAAGGATTGGCACGAGATGCTACCTTTCGCTTTGCACGGCTATCGTACGACGGTACGCACATCAACCGGGGCAACCCCGTTCTCGTTGGTATACGGAATGGAAGCGGTATTGCCATTGGAAGTTGAGATACCTTCTCTGAGGGTATTGCGAGACGTTCAGCTGGACGAGGCAGAATGGGTGAAAGACAGATTGAACCAACTGAGCTTAATGGACGAGAAGAGGCTAGCTTCTCTAGCATACGGTCGTTTGTACCAGAGCCGAATGAAGAAAGCATATGATAAGAAGATACATCCGCGAAGCTTTCAGACGGGCGACCTTGTGCTGAAAAGGATTCTCCCGCCGCAAGCAGATCACAGGGGCAAGTGGACCCCCAACTACGAAGGGCCCTACGTTGTTAGGAAAGTCTTTTCAGGAGGAGCGTTGTTGTTGTCCACCATGGACGGTGAAGACTTTACGTCGCCTGTGAATTCGGACGCAGTTAAAAAATACTTTGCTTAAAATTGACCCGCTGGACAAAAAAAAAAGAGAATCCAGGCAAAAATGGGGCATCCTGGCGAACCAAAAACAGAATGAAAGGTTCGGTCAAAAGTTAGGGATAAAATTGAAAAATGTACACCCGCGAAGTTGAAAACCTACACTGGGCGGCTTCGGCAAAAAAGGGTATCCCGGTGAACTGAAAACCCGTAAAGGGCGGTTCACGCAAAAGTTAGGGATTTGAAAAGCAAATGACTACGGTCCGAATTTGATATTGCACTGAGCATCAATGCGGGAGAATATAACGAGGAGGATTGGTTATCTGGTACAACCTTTTCAGAAGTATGGATACCGGGAAAGCATTAGAGTCGGATGAGTCATGGGAGGATCAGTTCGTGGTGTTCGTCTGCATCCCGTTGCCGACATGTGTACAAAATTTAATTTGTCAAAATATTTATGCTTCTTGTGCATACTTGTATATTTGTTTTGTGTAGCTTCCTCTTTTCAGGAGTTACATCCCGTGTACAAAACTTCCGCCCATTCAGGGGCCCAATCAATAAAATACGTTATTCAGTACTTGACACTGTTCTTTACTGTTTTGT
>CAWUDS030005120.1:7500-38800 GCA_963859935.3 Lathyrus sativus | reverse complement strand
ATAATAATAATAATAATAATAATAATAATAATAATAATAATAATAATAATATGTGTCATATGCTTTCTAAAATAGTATATAAACTATAGAATAATTGTTACGCATAATGAAGTTGAATCACCTTTTTTTAACCATATTTCAAATTTAACTTAAAGAATGAATATTAAAAAAGAATATAATTTATTAAAAAATAAATGTAAATAAATATTTTGATTTAATTGATGAACTCAAACTTATTAAGAATTTGTTGGCTACTAAAATCAAAAGTAAATAATACTATCGCATAAAATTGTTTCAAAATTAATAATTACTCCATAATATCTAATTTTTTATTCTTCTTAAAATCATGTGGGATTAATTATCTAATGACCATTTGAATAATAAATGTATTAAAATATCAATCTTAAAACTTTTTTATAGTGTGTTATATTTGAGTAGAAGAACTAAAAGTTTATATGAATCTTGTATGTTTTGTTGTATGTCGGTTTGGTTATTCTTTTCACGTCACAACATTGTTTTAATGTGAAAATGAAGAAGATACAAGTTGTAATTTGTAAGGAGAAATGCATCTAGTGGTGTCTCAATAGTTTTCTAGACACGCTAAAAGAATTATGACAAAGTATGACAAATTCCCTTTTGTCCAAATTTAATACAAAATACAACTTATCTCGTTATTGAAGGAATCAATTGGTACAAAACTTTAAAAAAGGATGTTGTCTTGTAAGCCAACCTCATCAAATAATATTAAATCTTCTTAATTTTAGTGTCTATACTTTCATTCAAGCACATGAAAGAAATTTCTTAAAATCATTATTTTGTGTTATGTAATTTATATTTTATCTAATTAAAATATAACTAAAATAAATAAATTAAAAAACATATAAATTTGAAAAAAGTTGATAAAATAATAATAAGCTAAAGTAGGTAAAAAAATATAAATATATTTTATTAGGAATAAATGTCAGAGTATCATGTGATATTGATATATTAACCTCTCTTCTATTTTATTTTTAAGATTAAATTAATATCAAGGCTAAAAGAATCGACCTATTTATATTGAATTTAGATAAAATTTGATGTAATGAAAGAAATAATTGAAGAATGACATTATATTTTTTATTTTATACATGAAAGATAGTAAACTAGGAGACACGTCCGTTGCTAAAGGAGACAAGTTTTGTCTCAAACAATGCCCCACTACGCATCTTAAAAAAAGAAGAGATGCATAAGGTTCCATATGCTTCAGTTGTGGGAAGTCTTATGTATGCTTAAGTTTGCACCCGTCCCGACTTAGCATTCATTGTAAGAGTTCTTGGCAGATATCTATGCAACCCTGGTATGTAACACTAGATAGTAGGTGTAATGTGCTACCTGAAGAGAACAAGAGACTTCATGCTCACTTATAGAAAGTCATTGGGTATTCTGACTCAGATTTTAAAAATAAATGTAAAATAAAGTTATTACGGTTAAATAAAAAATTGAATGCCTATTTTTACTATGCAACTCTAACCTCCACCAAATAATATTTTTAGTTTAAAAAAATCATAAATTTTCAATCACGTCGGCTATAAAATATAAGTAAAAATGTATGATATTGAACAATATAATATTTATTTACGAGGAAAAATACAGTATTTATTCAAATATTTTTATATTGATTCAAATATATAAGTAATGTCATTCCAAAATTAATATTTATATACGTGAAAAAACACATCATTGATTAATTTATTTATATATACATGAAAAAAAATTATTTTTATAAACGAAAACTACTTTAATTTTTCTAAGTACTGTATAATATTAATTTATCAATAATTTTTTTACATAAGTGAAAAAATTATTTAAAAAAAATATTATTTTTATAAACGGAACAACTTTATTAAAATATTAAAACAATTATAACATGAACATAAAGTTATTGATCAAAATATTGAATAATAATGACAAAAATTTTACTATTGATTCTGGTATTTTTATAAATAACGGCAAAATAAAAATAATATTTATATAAATAATAATATACTGTTGATTCTAATATTTTGTATATGAAATTAACTATAGGCATTAATTTATTATGTCTTTTTAATTGAATAATTTTGTTTTTCTAAAATCATTTTTATTATATTTTAAAAAATACGCATACCATATCAATATCCGTGTGAACGTATAAATATCTCACTAATTGACAATAAAAGAGATGAGATTAAATTTGAATTTCTATACTAATATTAAAATTAGATGAGAATCAGTCTTAAGGTGACTTCATTTTAATAATACAATTATAAATATTATATTAATTGCTTTATATTAATACATTAATTTTTTTGTTATGAAATAAAGTAGGTAAAAAATATAAATATATTTTATTAGGAATAAATGTCAGAGTATTATGTGATATTGATATATTAACCTCTCTTCTATTTTATTTTTTAGATTAAATTAATATCAAGGCTAAAAGAGTTGACCTATTTATATTGAATTTAGATAAAATTTGATGTAATGAAAGAAATAATTGAAGAATGACACTATATTTTTTATTTAATACATGAAAGATAGTAAACAAGGAGACACGTCCGTTGCTAAAGGAGACAAGTTTTGTCTCAAACAATGCACCACTACGGATCTTAAAAAAAGGAAGAGAAGCATAAGGTTCCATATGCTTCAGTTAAGCGAAGTCTTATGTATTCTTAAGTTTGCACCTGTCCCGACTTAGCATACATTGTATGAGTGTTGCACCCTAAAATTTGCTCAACCTACTTCACTTGGTTTATGTTTCAATTACATTAGCATTTGCATATAGAGTCATGTACATAGTCTAATCATCTGCATAGCATAGCATAGCAAATCATCCAACAAGGGACCAAGTACTATTCTTATCTCTATGAGCCTATCAAGAGGTTACTATGCAAATTCAATCTTATCCCAGTCATCAGAAAGAAATTGAAATCTAAGAAGTCAGTGGATCAAGCAGTGGGTCTCTCTCCTATCTTGAGGGTATATGAAGATCATCAAAGAAGTTGTGAGCTGTGAATTGAGCATGGAGGGTATATAGACATCATAGAGGACATGGGGAGTCATTTTGAAAGTGAGACAAGTCATTGATGTGATCACAAGAGCTGCAGTTGAAGACAGTCAACTAGGGTTTCATCTGGGTCAACCCTGGGTCAACCCTAGGTCAAATGACTGATTGAAAGGCATCAAGGTCTATTTGAGAGATGTGGGGTTCATAATTTGACAAATAGATAAGGATGTGGTGTTGTTCCAAGAAGAAATCAAGAGAAATCAAGAAGAAGAGGAGTTTCTAAATTAGGGTTTCTGTGTAAAATCCCCTGATTTAGGGCAAATTTCCAAGCAAGATAATTCAACATGAAAGCTTCAAATGGATCCTTGTCCAACATGAAACTTGTAGAGGATCTCAAGACCTTTAATTTGAGTGGTGGAAGACATTAAGGAGATTTATAGAACTCAAGTTATGGTCCTTGCAAGTTACAGGTCATCTGGGGCCTCTGAAATTTTGTCTGTGAAAGTTACTTGTCTTCCAAGCAACTTTTACCCCTCAAGGAGATTTCAAATGAATTTCTGGTCAACATAAGAGTTGTTCCTCATTGTCTTAGCTTTCTAGAAAGGTATGGTATTCCTTCATCTGATTTGTGGAACTCTACTTATGATCTTGGCAAGCAAAGGGTATTTTGGTCATTTGAGAATTACAGGTCATTTCAAGCCTATGCCCAAAACTCATACAAGGAAGCTTCAAATGAAAAACTTCACAACATCAAACTTGCTCCAAATGACATTTTGAGTCTAGAAAAGTGATCATTAAAGTTGGGAAATGTTCATAGCTCAAGGTTCCAAATTTGGTCATTTAAAAGTGAATTTAATGAATAAAAGTGACCTAAAATTGAGATTTTTCATAACATGGCCAAATGGGATGAAATTATAGGTCATTTTGATTGGAAAAAATGTTTTAAGAACATTGGCAAAAGTAGATTTTTGAGTTTAGGGCAAAGTTTGAGAGATACCATTGGTTACTTATGTATGAAGTTAACATATCCAAAATTCAAGGAAAGTGTGCACAAGAAGTTTCTACCAAGTTCTAGAGTGTTCTATGATCATCTATATATTGGGTAGAGTGGCTTCATTCAAGGGTTGGTGATTCATTTTGTTCAAAACACATAGTTATACCTCATTCTTCAATTGTGCAAATTCATCCCAAACTCTATCAAATCTTCATCATTCTCCACAATTCTTGATCCTATCATCATCTACCTCCATCATAGATCAAGTTTCTATCAATATCTGATTGAATTGAAGCTGAATTCGTGTGCTACCAACTTCATCATCCAAAGTGCAAGAAGATTGTGATTGCAAGATTAAGGACATTTGAGCAGGTGCTATTACTTACAGAACCAAGAATCAAGTTTGTGGAGCAAGTCCAAAGCATTGCAAGCTTCAGATCCAAGGATTTCACCTCTGTTTTCATCTTTAAACCAGGTTGGTAATCTCATCGAATTAGCATGATTTAGGTTAGAATTGTTAGGTTAGGTTAGAGGATCATTTCCATAAGGTTTGAGAAGGTTTCATGGAAGTTAATGACAGACCCTAGAATCTTTGAGGATCAAGATCAGTTTGGATATTGAGTTTTAATTAGCATGAAATAGCTTGTTGAAACCAGTGTGATGTCGTCAGCATGATAGTACCATTAGGAGCAAGAATTGCAAAGATTGATCACAGTGAAAACAATTGGAACCAGAGGTTTCTACTTATCGGGTTTGGAGTTCTAGGTGGTTTCAGGGAGAGATATTGATATGACTGGATTCCTGGGAGAAAGTCGAGCAATTTTGGTTCTTATAGTTTGGGATTTCATGGAGAATTGAGTGAGAACGAATGAGCTGAAGTTTCATGCATGGACTCTGGTTCTAGGTTGAAACCCTAGCATTTTGGAGAAGATAATGTTTTGACCGTGGGATTAGACTGAAACATTGACTTGGAATGTTGATCTAACGGCTGCAATTTGAAATTGAAATGGAGGGAAAGACTGAGTGTGATGAAAACGCTGCGTTTCATTAATAGAAACGCCTGGGATTTAGTCCCAATTGATACTCACACCACCGCTTGCAAGGCCCAATGTAAAATGAACTGATATTATTTCTAATTGCACCGTTTTTTGTTTTTTTTCTTCCTTTGATTTTTCTGTTTAACTGGGCCCAGACGCGCTTTGCTATGCGCGCCCCCCAGTCTGGGCCCATCCTCTTGTTTTAACTGAAATAATTGATAATTGCACCCCTAACTCAATTTAACTCATTTTAATTTCCTTCAATTTTTGTTAATTCTTGAAAAAATCATAACAAATGAAAAATTGCACATTTTTAAATGGTTGTTTTTGCATCTTTTTCATATTTTTGTTAAGAAAATTTTCACATAATAAAATTAGCATTTCATTTTATTTTTGTATTTTTAGTATATTTTTCTTTTAAATAGGTTTTGAATAATGTTTAGTTTAATGCATGATATTGTTGATTTTAGTTTAGTTAGATGCTTTTACATTTTGGACCCATTCTTTTTAGGGTGATTAACTTAGGACTTTAGCTTCCTCATAGGATTTAATTCATAATTTTAGGATTTAATTTTAGATGATTTGTTTAGGTGTGATTAGGAGAATCAAAACTAGGGTTTAGGTGTGACATAGGTGTAGTAAATCATTTCTTTTAGGAGTTGTAGTTTGAATTTTGGGGTATGGGACTATAGGGGTATTAGGGGTAGATAATAGATCCCTTAGAAAATGTTAGGCTTCCCCTATTCTACTATTACTATTAGTATATTGCTTGTACTTGCTTGATTGTGTGGTGTGCCCTCTCTAGGGTTATTTTTGACTGTGTGGGGTATTGGGTTTGCTTGGGGTTTGGGTTTGAGCTGAAGACTGTGCTGATCAGGCCATTGAAGACAGAGAATGAAGACCAATTTCCAGAGTTGGTGAAAAGTGTCTCTTGCTGGCAGCTGTTGAGGTTATAGGATCTAGGAGTTAGGTAGAGCTCTAGAGTAGAAAACTTGCTTTATAAACATGGAAGGTCTTGTTTGCCTCCATTCTTTCTCTATGATTCAAACTCTCTTTTAAATATCTACCTCCTTCCTTTGGAAGGATTAGTGAATGTATTTAAAAGATAGAACTTTTGAGAGAAAACTGTCTGTATCATGTTAACAGTCAGTAGGCCACCCTTGGTAGGCAATTGACTGCTTAACATCTTATTCATCTGGTTGACTGCTGATCATCTTGGAGAATGAAACTTGAAGAAAAGCCATTGAAAGATTGAAGATAGAGACCTTGCTTGAAGGCTTGAAGATGAAGACTGATGCTTGCTTGAAGCTTGTAGATGGTTGAAGATGACTTGAAGACAGATGTTGATGAAGACTGCTTTTGCTGCTTTTGCTGTTTATTTCAGCTGTTTAATTTTTTATGTATTGTGTGAATTTCCCTGACTGTATTGTTTGCCATTAACCTGTTAGGTTGAAAGCGAACCTTGTTCACTTTTGCCTGTTGTTTTCTAGGTTCGAGGTTGAGTGGGACTCCCTTGCCTCGCTTGTATTGCTGCATCCATGCATTTTACTGCTTTATTGTATATATGCTATTGTTTCTGTTTCCGTTTATCCCTTAGGATCTCTGTTTCTCTCTGCGCAAGAGAGGAGCATGATAGACATTAGGTCTTAACCCATGCATGATAACATTAGGTTAGTTTGATTCCCTTTTAAACCATAGGATAGAGTTCTGTCTCTTCTTTCTCAAAAACAAACAGAAAAACACAATAAATATTTCAAACACAATAAAAGACACTTCTTCCGTAAAAGAATGTGAACTCATCAAAACGTCATTTTTGTCCGCTTGGACCAATAATCAGAAAATCCTTTTTTCAGAAGGAATAAAAACAATCAAAACAGACTTGTGTCGTACGTGGCCCGAACTACGTTTGCTCTGATCTTTCATGCTGTATGAAAGTACGTAGGCATAGGATGTGATATCCTAGCGAGCAACCTTCCCCTCCTTTCACGTAGGTAGGCGAACTACGTTAACTCTGATTTCTCGTTTCAGACGGGAATACGTAGGCATAAAGTGCGATACTTTGCCGAGTCATTTTATTTTCCTTTAACCCCAGACCTGTAGAGTAGATAGAATAACAATCCGTACCAGAAAACAAGCGTGGATCCCGTCGAGTACGACGGACGTGAGGGGTGCTAATACCTTCCCCTTGCGTAACCGACTCCCGAATCCAGGATTTGGTTGCGATGACCATTCCTTCCCTGTGTTGCGGTAGGTTTACCTCGAGCATTTCCTTTCCCTCCGTTGGGATAAATAACGCGCGGTGGCGACTCTTCTGTTCAGCCGGTGTCGATTTTTGCAGTAGCGACAGCTGGCGACTCTGCTGGGGATCCAACGTCCCCTGGATGCTAAGGACTGCGATAGTTCCTTATGCATTTGGGATCCAACGTCCCTCAAGCGAGTCAATCCTAACGCTTGTTTTCCCGTCGAGGATTTTGTATGGATTTATATTTCTGGCATTTACTTTCAGCATTATATTATTGTTATTATTGCTGTATTGGGTTGTGACGGGTGTTCTATGATGGAGAGATAAGTCGGACCTGGGCTTGAGTGCACTTAGAATTAGAGTAGAAAGTAGTGGGCGCGTGCCGGCTTTGCTTGCATTAGTGTCCCACAAAATCTACACTCGGACGAGGTTCTTCTGGTTGACTTCTTTTTCTACCCTTTGGGTCGAAGGGGTTATTGGTCAGTCGAATTGTCGACTCCGGGAACCGATCATTTGGAAGTTGGCTAAGTGAGGTCTCCTCAGGAATTGATGATGCCATTCCTTCTGGGAATCGTATTATCAACCCTGAAAGTCTGTGACGCCGACGACCGCATAGGATGCCATACCATTGTCAGTTACTAAGACACCTACCTGTGAGAGGGTTTGGGGTTATGCAGGTAACTAGACCTCCAGATACCGGTTTGTTTCTTGATTTGAGATTCTGGGTATTTATGGACAGTTGAGAGGTCTATCAGAGACCTGTTGGAGTTATGATATGGGGTCTGTCAGAGTTATGATATGGGGGTCTATCAGAGACCAGTGTCGGAGCTTTGTATTGGGTCTATCTGAGACCAGGGTTTGAGGAATTCTGGAGGGTCTATCTGAGACTTTTGATATAGTTCAGGCTTCTCAGCCATGGCATTTGGTCCCTGTTGCATGTATTTGCATTGCATTGTTTGCATAACCATTATCATTGCATCCCATTAACGTGTGTCTGTGCTGCAGGTGCATTTGCATATTCCCTGGTTCTAGTGCCCGGACTTCTGCTTATTGATCATGGCTGGTTTGAGAAAGACAGTTGCGTATAAGTTTCCTACACCTGACATTACTCCCTTACTTGGTCTGATGTCCCTTGCTGATGAGGAGGTTAGGAGAAGTTTCAGGATGAGTCATGGAAGATTATTGAGACTGGTCTGCAAGCCAACTGCTGTTGAGATGAATGGGCTGTACACCTTGATGCAATTCTATGACCCTGCATTGAGATGTTTCACGTTTGCTGACTTTATTTTGGGGCCTACCATTGAAGAGTATGTGGAGTTTACTGAGCTACCAGTACAGAATAAGGTTCCCTTTATTCACTCTGCCGCTGAGCCCAAATTGGAGGACTTAGCTAAGGCCTTGCACATGAACGTTGCTGAACTATTAGTGACTTCTTGGCTTGGGGTTCCAGGTTTCCCCCTTGATTTTCTGGTTGGCAAAGCTCAAGAGTATGCCAAGAGCGGGTGCTGGATAGTCTTTAATGCTATCTTGGCTCTATGCATTTACGGAATAGTGTTGTTTCCCAACTTACCCAATTTTGTGGACTTGGACGCTTTCCATCTGTTTGTTGCTGGCAACCCGGTACCCACTTTGATTGGAGATCTCTATCATTCATTGCACTACAAAAATGAAAACAGAAGGGGAAAGACTGTTTACTGTTGTGCGCCGCTGTTGAACATGTGGTTTAAGAGCCATCTTCCCCTGAAGGGACCTTTTGTGGATAGTGCAACTACAGCTGACTGGCCAGAGCGCATGATGAGGCTATCTTCTGAAGACATTGAGTGGTTTGACCGAGACTTGTTGTGGTCTGAGCTTATTTTCAGTTGTTCTGGGTACCCTAATGTTCCGTTGATAGGAAGAAAAGGGTGTATCAATTACAACCCATCTCTGTTTGTTCGCCAGTTTGGATACGCGTTGAAGAACCCACCTTAGGAGGAAGAAGTACAGGAATCTCTGTACTTCACCGGTGATTTGAAGGGAGAGTTACTCGCCAAGCTTCAGCACGCATGGATGCGTATCAACATAAGAGGGAAGCCACTGTTAGGGAAGAATGATTGTCAGGCTTATGCACCCTACAAAGTTTGGATCCAAGAGAGAGCAAGACAGTTACAGATGCCATTTCCAGCTGCACCAGTCCCTGTTCATATTCCGGTGGAAGAACCAACCACTGTTACTATGGAGGCCTATGAGCAAGTTGTAAAAGAAAAGGAAGCCTTGATGAAGATCAATGAAGGGTTAGAAAAGGAACTGGCTCAGATGCGTAGTGAGAAGAACAAGGTTGTGCATGCTTTCCAACAGCAAATCGAGTAAGTAAACAGGCTAGGTGCTGAGTTGACTGAAGAGAAAAAGAAGCGTGAACGTCTGGGGAAAGAGTTCAGAAGCTCCCATGACATGTTGGAGTCCAAAAAGAAAGCACTCGATGCCGCCCACCGGGAAATCTCTTCTTGTAACAAGACGTGGAATGCTACGCTAACCAACAACAAAAAGAGGGAAGACAAATTGAAGCAGCAAATTCTTGAGCTCGAAGAGCAGTTGAAGGCTAGCATTAAGAAGCATGAAGAGGAGGTAATGGCCAGATATAGTCTTCAGAATGCATTGAACAAGGCCATCGAAGGCAGGAACGAAGCTGTGTCTCAGAAGCGGAAGCTAGAGGATCGCTTCGGAGAAGGGGCATGGGAGGAAACCGCTGGTGACGTGCGACGCATTCTCAAGCGAAGAAATCAACTTGTTAAGGGTCTGCTTACCCGACCAAGTCATCCAGAGACTAAGAAGTTACTAGAGGAGTATCAGGCTTATGAGTGTACTTGACTGTTGCATGTATTAACTTGTATGCTTTATTTGCATAGCGCTGACCATCACCAGGATTGTTAGTTGAGGTCATGCCTTCTTATTGTACTCAGTGATATTGTATTCTTGGCTTAATGGATTTCTCTGCAATATATGAGGTTTTCTATGATTCGGCTCCGATCTCCGTATTGCTAAGCACTGTCACTGCACTGACACATTCGCACTAGAATCGGGGAATGAGATTCCCTAATGCACAAACACATATTGCATTACATTCACATTCATATTGCATTACAGGTGATTATTGAGCGGTACCTCATTTCTTGCTCTATACCAGGTCTTTTCAGGATTGAAGATCAGCGCCCGCACCGATACTCCACTCGTACCAACTGCCGAAGAATTATGGATCAAATGCAGAATGAAATGCAGGACATGCGTGAGAAGCTGGCGCTCTTCATGCAGACAATGGAGACCATTGCGAAAGGACAGGAGAATTCGCAAGCTTTGGTGCAACCTCTGTTGGGTACGGAAATGAGGATCATCAGTCTGTGCGAGTCGACACTATTCACGGGGATGGTACTCCCACACCAGTGGCTCCACCTGTAGTCAACATGCCTGCTGTCAATGTGAACAACGACGCTGTTGCCAGGAACGGTAACGTTGGAATTGGGAACGAGACTATCGTTAACAACATTGGGCTCGGAGATGTCAACCTGGGTGATAATATGGGAGGCAATGGCTTCGGTAATACTGGATTCGGCTTCAATGACCAGGGGTTTGACCAGGCTGGGAAATACGGTTTCAATACTAAAGGCTTCGGACAGGACGGATTTGGTATGACTAATCAGGGTTATGGCGGATTTGGAAATGGAAATGGCGCTGGGTTAATGACTTTTGGACCTACTGGGGTCGCTCCGGGGTACGGCAACAGGGGGCGAGGCCCGGTGATGAATCAGACCAGAGTTGGCCGTAACAACGGATACGATGGATATGGAACTGGGAATGGTAATTGGCAAGAAGACCAGCAAGAGGACGCTTTCTCCGGTGGAGGTTTCGAAGGGCCTATGGATGACTCTCAGAGAATCAGGATGCTCGAGGAGCAGATGAGGGGGGTCGTAAATTAAAGTGTTGTTGGCTTAGATATGTCAACAATAGGTCTAGTGCCTGGCCTGAGGGTGCCAATCAAATTCAAAGCTCCTACATTCGACAAGTATAAGGGGGACACCTGTCCAAAGGTGCATGTGCGGTCATATTACAGAAGGATGTCGGCGTATTCTAACGATGAGAGGATGCTAATGCATTTCTTTCAAGATAGCTTAATTGCTCCTTCCCTCGAGTGGTATATGGGATTGGAACCAACTCATATAAAGACATGGAAGCAGTTGGCCGAAGCATTTGTGGCTCACTATAAGTACAACAGTGACTTGGCACCCAACCGGGTCCAACTGCAGGGGTTGTCCCAGAAGAAGGGCGAGAGCTTCAAAGAGTATGCGCAGAGATGGCGCGACATGGCTGCTAGAGTTCATCCCCCTTTGGAGGACAAGGAAATGAATGATATGTTCATAGGAATATTCACTGGTATGTTTTATGACAAGTTGTTTCGCACTTCTTTGGGCAGTTTCTCAGACTTAATCCTGATGGGGGAGAAGATTGAAAGCAACATTAAACAAGGAAGATTCCAAGCTGAGGAATCCACTTCGGCTGGCAGTAACCGAAGGGCTTTTGGTGGGCGCCGTCAGGGCGATGCGAGCGCGGTGTTTGGGGGCCGAGGCCGAGGCCGGGGCAGAGGTCGAAACTAGTACAATCAGCCGCAGCAGGTGGCAAGCGTTACTATTCCGTTTCAGCAACAACCATTTCAGTAACAACCATTTCAACAACAACAACAACAATAGCAACAGCAACCACAACAGGGGCACAGCCTGCCCAGCGCAGATTCCAGGGGGGTAAACCAAGGAGGGTGTTTGAAAAGCCTCCTTCAACATATGCAGAATTGCTACAGACATTACTAGGTTTGAACTTGGTGGAGAAGAGGAATCTGGCACCAATAACAGGCACTCCTCCATACGGGTACGATGCAAGCAGGCACTGTGAATTCCATTCTGGGGCTCCTGGCCACGATGTAGAGGGTTGCCACGCATTCAAGCATGTAGTGTAGGATCTATTGGATAGTAAGGCTATCAATTTTGGACAGGCAGGTCCGAACATAGTGCAAAAGCCCATGCCCAACCATGGGGCAAACACCATTTTAACCGAGGAGGGTTTGAACTTGATTATGAATGTGGACGACCTAAAGACACCGTTGTGCGAGATAAAGAGCAGATTATTGCAAGGTGGTGTGTATCCAGGTTGCGACGAGTATTGTTTAGAGTGCTGGGCCCTAGCTGGGGGTTGTGACGAATTAAAGAAGGGTATTCAGGCTTTAATAAATGGAGGCACGCTGCAATTTGACCGAGCAGCAATTGAAGAACCGGCAGGGGTATTAGCAGACAAGCAAAGTGATGTAGCCACTGTGACGATTCCCCGAAAAACGATCACTATAACGGCACCAGCCAAGCGACCGCCGATCACTATCACCAAGACAGGACCAATCCCTTATGAGAGCACTAAGGCAGTCCCCTGGACATATGGGTTGGAAGTGTACTGTGACGGGGTAAAAATTGAGGTTAATAAGCAGCCAGCTGAGACTGTAGACAACGTTGTCGGTGCCGGAGGTATGACAAGAAGTGGGAGAATCTTCATATCGCCTGAGGTAGAGGCTGAACGACTGGCGAAGGGAAAAGGAAAGATGAATGAGACTGTCCCGGTGCAGGGAAATGAAAAAGAAACGGCATCGAAAGATGTGGAAGAGTTCATGCGCTTGATTCGTAAAAGTGATTATAAGATTATTGAGCATCTGCAACAGACGCCGTCAAAGATATCTATATTGTCGTTGCTATTGTGCTCTGAAGCTCACAGAAATGCATTGTTGAAAGTCCTGGATACTTCCTTCGTACCCCAAGATGTTTCCGTGAATCAGCTGGAGGGGGTGTTGGCGCATGTGAATGCAGGCCATAGCTTGGGATTTACAGACTTTGATTTGACCCCGAAGGGGAGAGAGCATAATATGGCGTTGCACGTCTCTGTGGAGTGTAGAGGATCAGTCATGTCTCATGTACTGGTAGACACCGGATCATCCTTAAACGTGCTGCCCAAGAAAGCGATGATGAAACTAGATGTTAGAGGAATCCTGTGTACGCCTAGTGACTTGGTGGTCAGGGCATTCGATGGTACGCGAAGAACAGTCTTTGGATCCATAACATTACCTCTACAGGTGGGACTGGAGGTTTTCGCGACTGAATTTTATATCATGGACATCCAGCCTGCATACATCTGTCTTCTCGGACGACCCTGGATTCATGGTGCCGGGGAAGTCACGTCTACCTTGCATCAAAAGTTGAAATACATGGTGGGGGACAGTGTGGTCACTATATGTGGAGAAGAAGATATCTTGGTTATCCATTTGTCATCGTTCAAATATGTAGAGGTCGACGGCGAGATTCACGAAACACCCTGTCAGGCATTTGAAGGGTTGCGCATCAAAGACAAAGGTCCCGGGCCGAGTAAAGCGTCAGAGGTAGCTGTCTCGTCATATAAAGAAGCTCAAGCTCTAGTAGAGACTGGTGAGACAAAAGGTTGGGGCAAAGTGTTGGATATTCCCGTAAAGATGGACCGGTTTGGGCTGGGATATCAACCGTCGTCATCAACACCTGCTGCTGGGGCACCCCGTTTCAGAGGACCAATAACCATCACTGCTAGTGGAGTGTGTCACGAGACCATCAACGCTGCTTCAGAGTCTGACGAAGGAGACAGTGATTGCGACATGGACGCCTGGATTCAGCCGAGTGTGCCAGGACAAGGATTATGCAATTGGTCTATTCAGGAGATTGTTCCTGTGACTCTCAAACAGGTAACATTTTCAGATGACATCATTGAACCACCTATGACTCGTCTCGACTTTGAGCACCCGGTATTTCAGGCCGAAGAAGAGATTGTTGAAGATGGTGACGTTCTCGAAGAATTGTCTTGGTTGGTGAAGCAAGAACAACGAGTCATTCTGCCTCATGAGGAGGTCATCGAAATTATTAACCTGGGGTCGGAAGGGGTTGAAAAGAACATCCGTATAGGAGCCGCGCTGCAGAGCGACATCAGGTGAAGACTGGTTGAAATACTCAGAGAGTATAGTGATGTGTTCGCTTGGTCGTATGAAGACATGCCTGGGCTTGATACAGATATGGTTGTGCACCGTCTGCCATTGAAAGAAGAATGCCCGCCAGTCAAGCAGAAGCTTCGCAGAACTAGACCTGATATGGCAGTGAAAATTAAGGAGGAGGTTCAAAGACAGTGGGATGCTGGTTTCCTAGCTGTGACAAAATACCCCTCATGGGTCGCTAACATCGTACCAGTGCCAAAGAAAGACGGTAAAGTGAGAATGTGCGTAGATTACCGTGATTTGAATAAAGCGAGCCCAAAAGATGATTTTCCGCTTCCTCACATCGACGTGCTAGTTGACAACACTGCTCAATTCTCCGTATTCTCCTTCATGGATGGCTTCTCGGGCTATAATCAGATTAAAATGGCGCCAGAAGACATGGAGAAGACTACTTTCATAACGCCTTGGGGAACCTTTTGTTACAAAGTGATGCCCTTCGGATTGAAGAATGCTGGGGCAACGTATCAGCATGCAATGACGACTCTTTTCCATGATATGATGCATAAGGAGATCGAGGTTTATATCGACGATATGATTGGCAAATCCCAGACGGAGGAAGAGCATTTGTTGAATCTGCTAAAGTTATTCAAAAGGCTTAGGAAGTTCAGGCTGAGACTGAACCCTAACAAGTGCACCTTCGGGGTGAGATCGGGTAAACTGTTGGGGTTTATCGTGAGCGAAAGAGGTATATATATATTGCTCTGTCCCGCTCATCACACGGGGTCTGCCCAATCCATCTCTCCGTCGTGGAGGGCCTAGCTCATTGATCAGTTGTCGCTCGCGGATCAAAACGAGTGTTTTTGATGAAAACGTAATACAGCGACAATTCAACTCGGATATCGTCTCAAGGATTCTTTTATGTGATTAATCTACCAAATTCAAAATGGAGGGGGATTTGGTTTGGTTTCTGATCGGATAAATAAAGAAAATGCAATTAAGCGGTTAAAATAAGTGATTATCAAAATAAGTCAATCTACTGTTTTCGGTTCCGACTTATCACGGGTTTCTACCTTACCAATTTCCTAAGCGATTTCGATCTCTATTCGATTCCTATGTCAATTAACAAGCGCAAAAGACATAAACTAGATTAACAATCCTATATTCCAAATTAAGCAAACGGATTAAGTTTTCGTGAATTAAGCAAACACGAATTATAAACGCGAATTAACGACAAAGGGACGTAACGACGAATAAAAGCTAAGGATGCAATCATACGAATTTAATCAAAACAATTCTATAAACTAACAGATTAAGCAAAAGCAATTCATAGAATAGTGTTTAAAGAGAAACGAATTAGATTGATAAAGTAAAAACCTCAAAGCGTTGGAACGCGATTACAGCAGAATGACTCTAAGGAATTAGCTCTCCATGGTTCTCTCAAAGCTCCGAATGTATTTTTCGTGAAAATGTAACTAGGTGAACAGTAACACGAGTATTTTTCCTTTAAAAAGAAAGCAAATTCGGGTAATAACCCAACTGGGTCGAAAACATAACCCAGGCCCAATACATGATCCAACACTAAAATAAAATTCTAATGCAGTAACTTCAAACGGAATTCTGGAATTTTGGGCTCCGAATCTGACTTCGACTCCATCACGAAAGTCGTAGCTCTCTCTCTTAGCTTTCCGGCGAATTTTAGAACGCCTCAAACGGATTTCCGGAACTCTAGTTATGATCGTTTCCGTGCAGACTGCTAAAGCTGAAAAATAAGTGCGGAAATCAAATTAAGCCAAAAATAAAATAAAATATAAAAACGAAATAAAACATAAAAATAATAAAGATAAAGTAAATAAATTCCTAAGTAAAAATATAGGAGAAAGTGCATAAATATGCACTGATCACTCATCACGCTGGGAGCGCTTAAGCGTCTCCCCATGGACACAAACCTTAGGATCTATGACATTTTGATATTAATGATTATAGGAATACCTTAACGAATATAATGAGAAAGATTTTTAGACAATGGCAACGATAATTCTAAAATACAAAAGTGTACAGACAAGTGTTTGACACTGGTTGGCTTGTGGATTTTTCTCAACCGGTACTCGTAATGTCTTGAAAACTCTTCGAATGGGGATAAAAAGAGATAATCTTCTTATAGGATGATATATTTGTGATCATAGTCTAAATATAGAATGATAATCATTTAGAATTCTCATTATTTCGAAATGGATTATCTTGACATCCACTTATATTTAAGCACATATTCCATTAAATAATTAATTATTAAATATAATTAATTAATTTATTTACTTACTCAACCAATTAAGATTCTTATATATATATATATATATATATATATATATATATATATATATATATATATATATATATATATATATATATATATATATATATATATATATATATATATATATTGCCCTGTCCCGCTCATCACACGGGGTCGGCCCAATCCATCTCTCCGTCGTGGAGGGCCTAGCTCATTGATCAGTTGTCGCTCGCGGACCAAAACGAGTGTTTTTGATGAAAACGTAATACAACGACAATTCAACTCGGATATCGTCTCAACGATTCTTTTATGTGATTATTCTACCAAATTCGAAATGGAGGGGGAGTTGGTTTGGTTTCTGATCGGAAAAATAAAGAAAGTGCAATTAAGCGGTTAAAATAAGTGATTATCAAAATAAGTCAATCTACTGTTTTCGGTTCCGTCTTATCACGGGTTTCTACCTTACCAATTTCCTAAGCGATTTCGATCTCTATTCGATTCCTATGTCAATTAACAAGCGCAAAAGACATAAACTAGATTAACAATCCTATATTCCAAATTAAGCAAACGGATTAAGTTTTCGTAAATTAAGCAAACACGAATTATAAACGCGAATTAACGACAAAGCGACGTAACGACGAATAATAACTAAGGATGCAATCATACGAATTTAATCAAAACAATTCTATAAACTAACAGATTAAGCAAAAGCAATTCATAGAATAGTGTTTAAAGAGAAACGAATTAGATTGATAAAGTAAAAACTTCAAAGCGTTGGAACGCTATTACAGCAGACTGACTCTAAGGAATTAGCTCTCCATGTTTCTCTCAAAGCTCCGAATGTATTTTTCGTGAAAATGTAACTAGGTGAACAGTAACACGAGTATTTTTCCTTTAAAAAGAAAGCAAATTCGGGTCATAACCCAACTGGGTCGAAAACATAACCCAGGCCCAATACATGACCCAACACTAAAATAAAATTCTAATGCAGTAACTTCAAACGGAATTATGGAATTTTGGGCTCCGAATCTGACTTCGACTCAAACACGAAAGTCGTAGCTCGCTCTCTTAGCTTTCCGGAAATTTTTAGAACGCCTCAAACGGATTTCCGAAACTCCAGTTATGATCGTTTCCGTGCAGACTGCTAAAGCTGAAAAATAAGTGCGGAAATCAAATTAAGCCAAAAATAAAATAAAATATAAAAACAAAATAAAACATAAAAATAATCAAGATAAAGTAAAGAAATGCCTAGGTAAAAATATAGGAGAAAGTGCATAAATATGCACTGATCACTCATCACGCTGGGAGCGCTTAAGCGTCTCCCCATTGACACAAACTTTAGGATCTATGACATTTTGATATTAATGATTATAGGAATACCTTAACGAATATAATGAGAAAGATTTTTAGACAATAACAACGATAATTCTAAAATACTAAAGTGTACAGACAAGTGTTCGACACTGGTTGGTGATAACACGAAATCATATAGATATTTTCATGCATAATTCAACTAAAATCTAACCGTTTTCGATCCGATTTCAGGTTATTTCCGTATATTTGTCTGATGTTTTGCAGGTATTCAACAATCACGTCTAAACAAGGCAACATGAAGAAAAGAAGCAATATCAGATGAAATATGGACGAAAAAGGAGTGAAAATACAATGAAAAGTGCAGCAAGTTGTTTTTGCTGATGTGACGACCGTCACAGCTTCATGACGACCGTCACACGGGTGACGACCGTCACACCTTGTGACGACCGTCATGCAGGCAAAAACGCCCCACTCAGATTACACGTCAAAAGAGCAGTTCCAATTCCCACAGAGTGGACCACTGCTCCCTAAATTATCTGCCTCAAGGTCCATCATCCTCAGAGATAACCGTTGGGATTCCACTTCTATAAAAAGGGAAGCAGAGGACTTCAGAAAGTGTGCTGCATTCATACCATGAAGTGCTGCCCAATTTACTTTCCAGAGCATTATTTTCCAGTTTTATTCTCATTTGTTTCTCTTTACATTTCCTTATTCCCATTTCCGCTCTTCTGTAACTTCTATTGTACTGTACGATCAAATTGGCACTAAAGACCAGAATCCTGCCAACATTTGTGGAGGATCTACCCAAAGGCCAATTGGCATATTTACAGGTTTTCATTTTGATCGACTTCAGTTTTATTATAATGCAAATTATTAGTTATTATTCTTATTTATATTTTGTTTTTCCCAATTCCATGTCTAGCTAAACTTAGGTAATCGATATGTAGTAATAATTCTAATGGGATTTGATAACACTTGGTTGAAAACTTTCTTTTCACAAAAGTAATCTATGGTCTGAGTGTTTAAAATTGATTCACTGAATAAACTTCGTCGCGAAAGCGAGAACTTATTTAAAAGTAGTTTTGCCACGAAAGTGGGAAATTAATTAAGATACGAACCAACAAGCGAAAGTTGCGGTAAGGTCAGATAGTAAACACTAGGCATTGGTTTTAATAACAGCGAAAGCACTTTAAAATGAATTAGAACTTAGAGATTTCCAAAAAATAATTTTAACCCCGAACGGGATACGAAAGTGTACGTTTGGCCCTTAGGATTGTGATTAGCGTCAATAACCATCGTGAGGCGAGAGTTTTCAAATCTCTATTTTCTGCTTAAATAAACTTTGAAAATTATTTCGTACACCAGTAATTTATCAAATCCCTGAAGAACACAATTACTACGTATCGATTCAATTAATTATAATCTAAATAGTAATCTTAGTTCCCTTTTTAGTGACAATCTTATTCCCTTAAACATATTCTACCTAGCTAAACATAGTAACTCCCGAGAACACTAGTTTGATTACGAGTCCCTGTGGGATCAATATCTATTATTACTACGCGATAGACTATGCACTTGCAGTTAGTTGTATTAGACATAGAAAGTCGCGATCAAGTTTTTGGCGCTGTTGCCGGGGACCCGTTTAGTCAATAGTGTAACCTTCTGTTACGCCGTATAGACTAGGTTAACAATTTTCATTTTTCCTTTACTAGTTCTGTCGATTGTATGCCAAGAAATCGCCCGCAAAGCGATATCGTGAAACCTTCAGTCACAGAACTAGAACGCTTCTTACATTTTAGAAGTAGAATCATTGAGTACCAACTCAAACAACTCAAACATAACACTCCCGAACCTCTCACTCCCATTCCCAAATCAGAAGAAGAAGAACCAGAGATGGCTGAAGGACCTCCGAACAAACCGCTGAAGGCATACGCTACACCATCTCAGATGGAGCCTAGAAGTAGCATTGCTGCCCCAGCTATTACCCGAAATGATTTTGAGCTGAAACCGTCATTGCTGTCGGCTGTACAACAAAACCAATTCTCAGGAAACGCAACTGAGGATCCGAACGAACATCTAACGAAGTTTGTACAATACGCAGACACAGTGAAAGCAAATGGAGTAACTCCAGACGCGATAAGACTTCGTCTTTTCCCATTCTCTCTTAGAGACAGAGCATGGACATGGTTGCAATCGTTACCATCCAACTCCGTTACGACGTGGGAGCAATTGAAGAACGTCTTCTTAGCGAGATATTTTCCGCCAAGCAAAACTGCTATGCTTAGAGCTCAAATCAACGGATTTCGACAGAAAGATACTGAATCTCTTTACGAAGCATGGGAACGATTCAAAGATATGATGAGAACATGTCCTCACCACGGTCTAGAAGACTGGGTGACAATCCATACTTTCTATAATGGGCTTCTATACAATACTAGATTGACAATAGACGCTGCCGCGGGCGGTGCACTTATGGATAAGCCATACGATGAAGCCTATCAATTAATAGAAAACATGTCACAAAACCATTGCCAATGGGGAGGTGAACGCACTCCAACTGAGAAAACCACAGCGAAAGGTGGGATGTACGAAATCAGTAGCCTTGAAAAGTTCAATGCTAAAGTAGATGTTCTAGCACAGAAGATTGATAGTCTGACCGTTAACCCCACTGCAACTGTCGCTGCAGTAACTCCAAATTGCGAGTTATGCGGAAGCACCACTCATAATGCACCCGAATGCCCATTGCTAGCCGGAATCCCGCCAGACCAGGTAAATTATGCTCAAGGAAATCCCTACGCAAATACCTACAACCCAGGTTGGCGAAATCATCCAAACTTTTCTTACAAAAGCGAAAATGCATTGCAAATGCCTACTGCTCCGCCAGGATATCAGAAACCAGCTGCTCAGAATGCACCTAGGAAATCAAACCTCGAATTGATGATGGAAAAGTTCATAGCTACTCAAGCTCAAACAAACAAAGAGTTCCTAAATCAAAACATACACACTAGCGAGCAAATTAAACAGTTGACAGGAAAAGTAGACGCTTTAGCCACCCACAACAAAATGTTAGAAACTCAGATATCACAAGTGGCTCAACAACAAGCCTCTGCTGCCGCACCTGCTGGCACATTTCCGGGACAACCCGAACAGAATCCCAAAGGCCAAGCAAATGCTATGATACTAAGAAGTGGAAAAGAATTGGACGAACCGATCAATCCGAGGACCGAAAACTCAGCCATGCAACAAAAACCAACTGAACAAGCAGAAAAGGAATCTGAGTTAGAGAAGAAGGAGGACAACGAGAAGGAGGATACCGGAAGTGAAAAAACTCAAGCACCTCCAGCGCCATATAAACCACCTATTCCTTATCCGCAAAGACTAATAAACTCTAAAACTTTAGGACAGTTTAAGAAATTTGTAGAGCTCCTTAAACAGTTGAATATTACTATTCCTTTTACAGAAGCAATAACTCAAATGCCGTCATACGCTAAATTTCTCAAAGAGATCCTGTCGAATAAGAGAAAGATCGAGGATAACGAAACAATTACACTTACTGCAGAGTGTAGCGCTATTATTCAAAACCGCATGCCTCCTAAATTAAAAGACCCAGGTAGTTTCTCCATACCCTGCGTCATAGGAAAGTTCGTAATAGACAAAGCTCTATGCGATTTAGGAGCTAGTATCAGTGTTATGCCCTTATCTATATGCAAAAAGCTGAATATGGGAGACCTCAGGCCAACCAAAATGTCCGTACAATTAGCTGACAGATCAGTAAAATACCCCGTCGGAATACTGGAAAACGTTCCAGTACGCATAGGACAATTCTACATTCCAACCGACTTCATAATCATGGACATCAAGGAGGACACTGTAACCCCAATTATCCTAGGAAGACCGTTCCTAGCTACAGCCGGAGCGATTATAGACGTGAAGAAAGGAAGGCTAACATTCGAAGTAGGAGAAGAAAAGATAGAGTTCATTCTCACCAAGTTCTTACAAGCACCAGCAATAGACGATACTTGCTATTTAGTAGACGAAATCGACGAATGCATAAGAGAACTTGAAAATGAAGAGACCACGTATTCAGAAATAATAAAGATTCAAATACCCGACATTTCTGAAGATGATAATTGGCGTAAACCGTACAAAGACGACAGCCTAAGCGAAAGCTTAACACTGACCCCAAACCATATGCCAGGTCCGAAGAACCCATCTTTAGAACTTAAAACACTACCCAAAAACCTCAGATATGAATTTCTAGACGATGAACTAAAAAGACCAGTGATAGTCAACGCCGACTTAGGACAACCAGAAACCGAAAAGTTATTAGAAGTCCTAAAGAAGTACCCCACCGTGTTAGGCTATAACATAAGCGATTTAAAAGGTATAAGCCCTTCGATCTGTATGCATCGAATTACAATAGAGGAAGACTCTAAAACCTCTCGAGAGCATCAGAGAAGACTAAACCCCATCCTGAGCACTGTAGTCAGAGATGAAGTAAAGAAATTACTAGATGCAGGAATCATCTATCCGATCTCCGATAGTGAATGGGTTAGCCCAGTTCATGTTGTACCAAAGAAAGGAGGAGTCACAGTAGTTAAAAACGAAAAAGGCGAATCAATAACAAAAAGATTCGTGACTGGAAGCAGGATGTGTATTGATTATAGGAAGCTTAACAAGGCTACGCGCAAAGATCACTTCCCGCTACCCTTCATAGACCAAATGTTGGAAAGATTAGCCAAACATTCATATTTCTGCTATCTAGATGGTTACTCAGGATTCTTCCAAATTCCCATCCATCCTGATGACCAAGAAAAGACTATATTCACCTGTCCTTACGGTACTTTTGCTTACCGCCGAATGCCGTTCGGACTCTGTAACGCTCCAGCAACCTTCCAAAGATGCATGATGGCAATCTTTGCAGATTTCATAGACGACATTATGGAAGTGTTTATGGACGATTTCTCGGTATGTGGACAAAGTTTCGAAGGATGCTTACAAAACTTAGAAATGGTACTAGAACGTTGCATAAAAGTAAACCTCGTCCTAAATTGGGAAAAATGCCATTTTATGGTCCGACAAGGAATAGTTCTAGGACACGTCATATCAGATAGAGGGATTGAGGTAGACAAAGCTAAAATAGAGATTATAAAAGATCTCCAACCCCCAAAATCCGTACGAGAAATACGGAGTTTTCTAGGACATGCCGGTTTCTACAGAAGATTTATAAAAGATTTCTCGAAAATCACAAAACCTCTGACCGGCATGTTAGTGAAAGATGCTGAGTTCGTCTTCGACGACGACTGTTTAAAAGCATTCGAAACATTGAAATCAGCCCTTATCACCGCACCAATCATGCAACCACCCGATTGGAGACTACCGTTCGAAATCATGTGCGACGCGAGTGATTACGCTGTAGGCGCAGTTCTAGGACAAAGGAAGGACAAGAAACTCCATGCCATCTACTATGCCAGTAGAACCTTAGATCCTGCCCAAATGAACTACGCTACCACAGAAAAGGAACTTCTAGTAGTTATATTTGCGCTTGACAAATTCCGTTCTTACTTAGTAGGAGCAAAAATTATAATATACACAGACCACGCTGCCATAAGGTACCTAATAAGCAAAAAGGATGCCAAACCAAGACTATTGAGATGGATCCTGCTACTACAAGAGTTTGACTTAGAAATCAAAGATAAAAAAGGAACCGAGGACGTTGTTGCGGACCACTTATCCCGAATAGAAGGCATCAAACATGAACCAGTACCGATAAATGACGATTTCCCGTACGAACGTCTGATAGCCAAATTAGAAAGTGACACGCCCAATTCAATCTCGGAAGATCCAGAATTCGAAAAAGCCGTAGAAGCCGTTTATGCCCAAGTCACATTACCTTGGTATGCTGACATCGTTAATTACCTCGTTGCGGGCGTGCTTCCACCAGATCTTACTTATCAGCAAAAGAAGAAATTCTTCCACAATCTGAAACACTATTATTGGGACGAACCCCTACTCTTCAAGAGAGGGGCCGACAACATATATCGTCGCTGTGTCCCAGAGGAAGAAATAGAAAATATTATTTCCCAATGCCACTCAGCACCATATGGTGGTCATGCTAGTACGTCCAAGACGTGCGCTAAGATTCTCCAAGCCGGCCTATTCTGGCCTAATCTCTGGAAAGACGTTCACATCGCTGTGCAAAAGTGCGATAGATGCCAACGAACTGGCAACATCTCACGACGCGATGAAACGCCTCAGAAAGGAATCTTAGAGGTAGAAATCTTCGACGTCTGGGGAATAGATTTCATGGGACCATTCCCACCTTCTTTTGGAAATAACTACATACTCGTCGCTGTCGATTACGTGTCTAAATGGATAGAAGCCATTGCTGCTCCAACAAACGACGCACGAGTAGTAATCAAACTCTTCAAAAACACAATCTTTCCTAGATTTGGTGTACCCAGACTCGTCATTAGTGACGGAGGATCTCACTTCATATCACGAATATTCGATAAACTTCTCTCTAGATATGGAGTCCGGCACCGAGTAGCTACGCCTTATCATCCGCAAACTAGCGGACAAGTAGAGGTCTCAAACAGAGAAATAAAACAGATCTTGGAAAAGACTGTCGCTACCTCCAGGAAAGATTGGTCGTCAAAGCTACAAGAAGCTTTATGGGCTTATAGGACCGCATTTAAGACACCAATAGGTACTACCCCCTATAAATTAGTTTACGGTAAATCCTGCCATCTCCCTGTAGAGTTAGAGCATAAGGCCTTTTGGGCCATTAAAACACTCAACTTCAACTACACCGAGGCAGGAGAAAAGCGAATCTTGAACTTACACGAGTTGGAAGAACTTCAATTAGACGCTTACAAAAATGCCCGTATCTACAAAGAACGAACTAAAAAGTGGCATGATAAACGTTCAATCAAGAAACAATTCAGTGTGGGTGACATCGTATTGCTCTTCAATTCACGATTAAAACTCTTCCCAGGTAAACTAAAATCTAGGTGGTCTGGACCCTATGAAGTGACTAGAGTACTTCAGAGTGGAGCTGTTGAAATTACCGATCAGACAAATGCACCATTTATCGTAAACGGGCAACGTCTAAAACATTACAATAAGAACGACAACAGTCCTCAAGTCAGCAATATAACATTGCTTGAGCTTCCAGCTCAGACACCCGCATAGCTTCTCACCAAGCTATCGTCAGGCTTTAGACGTTAAAAACAGCGCTTATTGGGAGGCAACCCAAATTTTCCCTCGTTATTGCATTTCATTTTTATTTAAAATTCTACATTGAAAAAAAAAATCCAACAAAAATTCTAAAATTACTACTACTTTCTACTTTCGTTCATTTTCGCACTTTCATTCTTATTTTATTTTTTCTTTTTTTGTCTTTTGTTTCTACCACTTTTCGTTTCTAAAAATCCTGACTTCAATTTCTTGTTTCAAACTTTTCAGGATTTTTAAAGTCTTCAAAACATTCCTTCTATTTTCTCCAAATTACCTGCGAGTATGGTCGAGTACAACTTCACAAAGGTTCACTTCCGAGGACTCGCTCAAAAGGCAAGATTTACAGCACTGACCAAAAGAGAATTCGCCTTAACGCTGTATTATGATAAGGCTACTATGGATAAACTAGGGATCACAGATAGCATTCAATACCTGTTCAATCAACTAGGTTGGGAGAACACTGCTCTGAAAACACATTTCGCTACCTACAAAGATCTTACCTATGAATTCCTTAGTTCTTTCAGATACACGCCCAACTATGGTTTTGGAACCCGCTCAGAGTTGATTACCTTCAGATTGTTTGGAATGGACCAAACTCATAGCCGAATGTCACTAGCTAACCTCCTAGGATTCCCTAGCGGACCGCATGTGTTCATCAGTGCAGAAGATGATGATATTGATTTTGAACTCGATCAATTCTGGGGCAGAATCACAGGCGACTATCACCCCGAACCAGCCAGAATGCATAATGATGACATTCATAACCCAGCCTTCAGATACTTCCATAAGATACTAGCTCACACCTTGTTTGGAAAAGAAGAAAATATTACTGCAGTGTCTAAGGAGGAGTTATTCATCATGTTCTGTGCTTCTCAGGGACGGACAGTAAATGCAGTGCCTTTCATGATGAGATCTTTCAAACGCCTCACGCTGGAACCTCAGACACCTATTCTTATAGGAGGCCTAGTAACAATGATTGCCCAAGAGCTTGGCCTTAGATTCCATTTAAATGCCAGCACTCGTTTTGGTACCATCCGACCCATGAACATACAATTCTGCTTTAACAGGCGCATCTTAGGGACTATGGGACCTGGACCGTATGAGTACCTTATTAACGAAAAACCAGTACAGCTATTCGCACTGCCTGATCATCTGATGACAAGCATCCACAACAAGGATAACTGGCTCTACGAATTGGATGAGCCTATGGGACCTCCTTCACCACAGTCAACACCCCAGAACTATATGTATGACAGTGACCACATCTCTGAGGCACACGACTATATGTACTATGAGGATGCTGCCTCTGAAACTGAAGTAGACCCTACGACTCCTCCGCACTTCAATACTTACCCTGAGCCTATCCCTGAGGAGACCACCGACAAAATGGATGCCGTGTTACTCAGATTGGACGACGTTGATAAAGCTCTGACTAATGTAAAAGCTGATATCGCAAGCATGCACAGCGAACTGGTAGGCTTCATGGATCTAGTCTGCGACCAACTCGACTACTATTCGTAGAAATTCGATGAGTTGAAGGCACGAAAAGATTAGTTATTAGTTCTTAGCAGTAGTTTCAGTTTAGTCTAGTCTAGTTTAGTTTCATTTAATCATTTGGATTTTTCGCATTTTTAGTTTTCTTTATGTACTACATACAATTGTTTCAATTCTATGTTATTTCAATTCTAGTTTTTATTCAATTACTCTTTTTTCGCATTATTTGTTGTTTGTTGGCTGTTATATTACTTCACCGTATCAATACTAAGCCTTAAAATCACCACGAGTACGCCCTCAGAGCAAAGTCCTGCGTTCTGCAGATTTTGCTGCTGTGACGACCGTCACAGCCACATGACGAGCGTCACGCGGGTGACGACCGTCACACCTATGTGACGACTGTCACGCAGACCAGAACTGCTATCTGATAAAACAGGGTTCGTGTTCCCTTCCACTCCCCCCATTATCACTTTCAAACATCCTAACTCCTATCCCACTACGAATTTTCGTCCTCCCCACATTGAACTATAAACTTCAACTCCAAATTCAACCTCCAAACCACCGTTCTGTCATTTTCCCCTCTCTGCAGAAAAACCCCAAAACCTCAGAAACCTCTCCATCTTCCAACAATGGCAAGGAATGCAGAAACCCCAGATGTCAGCAACATTACCTTCAGTGAAGGCGAGTTAGGCGAAAGACAACGAGCAAACTACATTGCATTTCATCAGAGGTCACTCCAGCCGACTCACTACCCGCACCTTCCATCGCTTACAGAGCTAGGACTCCTTGAAGGTGTACCCTGGATGCTTCAAAGAGCAGGCATCTGGAACCTCTGCACCAACCCACAGCCAACCTACGAACAACTCACTATTGAGTTCTTGAGTTCGTTCACTTACGTCACAAGCAGCGGCGAACTTAACCAGCACACAGGTGTCGCATGCTTCCGGATGTTTGGCGTCAACTATCAGGTGAATCAAAATTAGATTGCCAGCATCCTACAGCTACCTCGCGGCGACAACGCTCATCACCGCATCACCGATCAGTTCCAGCACGAAGCTTTCGCGCTGTGGTATCAGTTGACCGGCCTCAATGCCGATGGTTGGGACTCCCTGCACGCTACTCATATCCATAACCCAACCATCAGGTACTTTCACAGAGCGTTGAGTAACACTATCTTCGCCAGAGACAGCAACCACAAAGTGAACTCCAAGGAGCTCTTCTTTCTTCATTGCGTCTTCAACAATGAACCTGTTAACGCTGCCCCGTTTCTGCTGGCTCACATTCAGGCCAATTGCAACCGTGGCTCGAAGCCATTCTACTTTGGCGGGATTGTCACCGCTATTGCACTTGGGCTGAACCTTTGGCGACCGCCTCCAGCACCTCCATTCCATCCCCTCGGTGTTCCTTGACACCGACCACTGCAGAGCCTCCCATCTCATCCGCTCCCGAGCTGACGGCAAATACCATCCGGTTGTGCGTGGCAAGACCGTCTGAAGCATCATCCTTCCGTCCCGCACCCGCATCCATCCAGAGGACCGTACCAACTGGTTGTTCGACCTCACTGCCCCTCCTGCTGCCGCTGTTCCTACTCAGGATCCCACTCACGGTTCCGACGATGAAATCCAAGCTGAGTTGGACAGGTCCGAGCAGCCAGAGGCATCGCAGCCTCCTCCTCCCCGTAGGTACATCCTCACGCCGCCGCCGTCATCATCCCGTGCCAGACTACACAGAAGAGGACCTCCGTCGCTCCCTCGACCAGCAGGCACAGATACTCACAATGCTGCAGCAGCAGAACCAGCGAGCTGACCAGTTCGAAGCCTGGCACCGCACTCAAATGCAACAACTTCACACCGGCCAAGCTATGATCACTGAGAGCCTAGCGAATCTGACCCTGCAGGTCGAAGGACTCCGAGACACGGTCTACCACACCGGAGCTATGAGCTATGAGGACAGAGTAGCCCTTGCTAGAGCCAGAGGACGCCAGCGCGAACGTGACAGAGGCCGAGACTAGATTTCCATTTTTCCTTCATTGTTTACAATATTTCAGTTATTTGTATTTTCATTTTCAGTTGTATCTCCCTCTCGCATGCTTCAAGAATCAGTGAGGACACTGATCGAGATAGTGTGGGAGCGGAGCCTTATTTCCATTCCACTGTACTCTGAATTTCCTTTATTTCCTTTATTTCCATTTCACTGCACTTTGAATCTTAGTAATATATATTTTTACACTTTCTATTTCTAGCAAATAAAGCTCGTCTATATATTTTTCACGTTACGCAAACAATCCCCACATTATTCAACGTAAACAAAAACTTTCATTTGTTCCTCAAAAGCAAAAGCATCACGAGAATGCACCTGAGTTCAAAACAAGTTTTGAAACTCCGAGGAAACGACATTTCTAACAAAACCAGTATCGTCTAGACACCTTAGATCTCTAGTTTATGCGAGTCGGTTTCACCACCTACGTGTACCAAAGTCTCAAAGTGTCTACGCAAACTCAACCCCAAGTAGTTTATACTAGCAGTCAGCACCATCCTAAAACTCTTCTAAGCGAGCGACCGATGCAAATAAGTGTATGATCTCCAAAAAGATGAAAAATCATGAAAAGAGAGCTAAAAAGCCCAAGAATATAAGATACGTTTCCTTCTAAGTTTGGTGCTCCTCACCCGAGCATTTAGCCCAACGGCACGAAAAACTCATTGAAAATCAATGACATAAAATTATGATCAATGAAGAAGATCAAAAACAGAAATGAGATCATATTCACTAACAGGTCGACCTGCCATGAAAGTGTGCGGACAACGGGCTTAATGTGATTGCGCTAGAACAAACAGGGTGAACTTGCCACGAGAACCTTGACACCAAGATACAGTAGCATGACTGAGACCGATTTGCATAAAAAGGAGACCTCCGAAGACTTGTAGTCCAGTGTCGTCATGATACTCGTCTTGTTTCTACCAAGAATCCTGGTTTTTCCAAACTCTGCGAACGAAGAAGTTGCCTCGTGCTTGCCGACTTTTCCATGTTTTACTTGAGGACAAGCAAAGATTCAAGCTTAGGGGAGTTTGATAACACGAAATCATATAGATATTTTCATGCATAATTCAACTAAAATCTAACCATTTTCGATCCGATTTCGGGTTATTTCCGTATATTTGTCTGATGTTTTGCAGGTATTCAACGATCACGTCTAAACAAGGCAACATGAAGAAAAGAAGCAATCTCAGATGAAATATGGACGAAAAAGGAGTGAAAATACAATGAAAAGCGCAGCAAGCTGTTTTTGCTGATGTGAGGACCGTCACAACTTCATGACGACCGTCACACGGGTGACGACCGTCACACCTTGTGACGACCGTCATGCAGGCAAAAACGCCCCACTCAGATTACACGTCAAAAGAGCAGTTCCAATTCCCACAGAGTGGACCACTACTCCCTAAATTATCTGCCTCAAGGTCCATCATCCTTAGAGATAACCGTTGGGATTCCACTTCTATAAAAAGGGAAGCAGAGGACTTCAGAAAGTGTGCTGCATTTATACCACGAAGTGCTGCCCAATTTACTTTCCAGAGCATTATTTTCCAGTTTTATTCTCATTTGTTTCTCTTTACATTTCCTTATTCCCATTTCCGCTCTTCTGTAACTTCTATTGTACTGTACGATCAATTTGGCACTAAAGACAGAATCCTGCCAACATCTGTGGAGGATCTGCCCAAAGGCCAATTGGCATATTTACAGGTTTTCATTTGATCGACTTCAGTTTTATTATAATGCAAATTATTATTTATTATTCTTATTTATATTTTGTTTTTCCCATTTCCATGTCTAGCTAAACATAGGTAATCGATATGTAGTAATAATTCTAATGGGATTTGATAACACTTGGTTGAAAACTTTCTTTTCACAAAAGTAATCTATGGTCTGAGTGTTTAAAATTGATTCACTGAATAAACTTCATCGCGAAAGCGAGAACTTATTTAAAAGTAGTTTTGCCACGAAAGTGGGAAATTAATTAAGATACGAACCAACAAGCGAAAGCTGCGGTAAGGTCAGATAGTAAACACTAGGCATTGGTTTTAATAACAGCGAAAGCACTTTAAAATGAATTAGAACTTAGAGATTTCCAAAAAATAATTTTAACCCCGAACGGGATACGAAAGTGTACGTTTGGCCCTTAGGATTATGATTAGCGTCAATAACCATCGTGAGGCGAGAGTTTTCAAATCTCTATTTTCTGCTTAAATAAACTTTGAAAATTATTTCATACACCAGTAATTTATCAAATCCCTGAAGAACACAATTACTACGTATCGATTCAATTAATTATAATCTAAATAGTAATCTTAGTTCCCTTTTTAGTGACAATCTTATTCCCTTAAACATATTCTACCTAGCTAAACATAGTAACTCCCGAGAACACTAGTTTGATTACGAGTCCCTGTGGGATCGATATCTATTATTACTACGCGATAGACTGTGCACTTGCAGTTAGTTGTATTAGACATAGAAAGTCGCGATCAGTTGGCTTGTGGATTTTTCTCAACCGGTACTCGTAATGTCTTGAAAACTCTTCGAATTGAGATAAAAAGAGATAATCTTCTTATAGGATGATATATTTGAGATCATAGCCTATATATAGAATGATAATCA
>CAWUDS030005120.1:0-2500 GCA_963859935.3 Lathyrus sativus | reverse complement strand
AGCAGAATGACTCTAAGGAATTAGCTCTCCATGGTTCTCTCAAAGCTCCGAATGTATTTTTCGTGAAAATGTAACTAGGTGACCTGTAACATGAGTATTTTTCCTTAAAAAGAAAGCAAATTTGGGTCATAACCCAACTGGGTCGAAAACATAACCGAGGCCCAATACATGACCCAACACTAAAATAAAATTCTAATGCAGTAACTTCAAACGGAATTCTGGAATTTTAGGCTCCGAATCTGACTTCGACTCCAACACGAAAGTCGTAGCTCTCTCTCTATACTTTCCGGATATTTTTAGAACGCCTCAAACGGATTTCCGGAACTCCAGTTATGATCGTTTCCGTGCAGACTGCTAAAGCTGAAAAATAAGTGCGGAAATCAAATTAAGCCAAAAATAAAATAAAATATAAAAACAAAATAAAACATAAAAATAATCAAGATAAAGTAAATAAATGCCTAAGTAAAAATATAGGAGAAAGTGCATAAATATGCACTGATCACTCATCACGCTGGGAGCGCTTAAGCGTCTCCCCATGGACACAAACCTTAGGATCTATGACATTTTGATATTAATGATTATAGGAATACCTTAACGAATATAATGAGAAAGATTTTTAGACAATTACAACGATAATTCTAAAATACAAAAGTGTACAGACAAGTGTTTGACACTGGTTGGCTTGTGGATTTTTCTCAACCGGTACTCGTAATGTCTTGAAAACACTTCGAATGTTGATAAAAAGAGATAATCTTCTTATAGGATGATATATTTGAGATCATAGCCTATATATAGAATGATAATCATTTATAATTCTCATTATTTCGAAATGGATTATCTTGACATCCACTTATATTTAAGCACATATTCAATTAAATAATTAATTATTAAATATAATTAATTATTTTATTTACTTACTCAAGTGATTAAGATTTATATATATATATATATATATATATATATATATATATATATATATATATATATAATATTATATATATATATATATATATATATATATATATATATATATATATATATATATATATATATATATATATATATATATATATATATATACAGATATATATACATATATATATAATATTATATATATATATATATAATATTATATATATATATATATATATATATATATATATATAATATTATATATATATATATATATATATATATATATATATATATATATATATATATATATATATATATATATATATATATATATATATATATATATATATATATATATATATATATATATATATATATATATATATATATATATATATATATATATATATATATATATATATATATATATATATATATTGCTCTGTCCCGCTCATCACACGGGGTCGGCCCAATCCATCTCTCCGTCGTGGAGGGCCTAGCTCATTGATCAGTTGTCGCGCGCGGATCAAAACGAGTGTTTTTGATGAAAACGTAATACAGCGATAATTCAACTCGGATATCGTCTCAAGGATTCTTTTATGTGATTAATCTACCAAATTCGAAATGGAGGGGAAGTTAGTTTGGTTTCTGATCGGATAAATAAAGAAAATGCAATTAAGCAGTTAAAAAAAGTGATTATCAAAATAAGTCAATCTACTGTTTTCGGTTCTGGCTTATCACGGGTTTCTACCTTACCAATTTCCTAAGCGATTTCGATCTCTATTCGATTCCTATGTCAATTAACAAGCGCAAAAGACATAAACTAGATTAACAATCATATATTCCAAATTAAGCAAACGGATTAAGTTTTCGTGAATTAAGCAAACACGAATTATCAATGCGAATTAACGACAAAGCGACGTAACGACGAATAAAAGCTAAGGATGCAATCATACGAATTTGATCAAAACAATTCTATAAACTAACAGATTAAGCAAAAGCAATTCATAGAATAGTGTTTAAAGAGAAACGAATTAGATTGATAAAGTAAAAACCTCAAAGCGTTGGAACGCGATTACAGCAGAATGACTCTAAGGAATTAGCTCTCCATGGTTCTCTCAAAGCGTTGGAACGCGATTATAGTAGAATGACTCTAAGGAATTAGCTCTCCATGGTTCTCTCAAAGCTCCGAATGTATTTTTCGTGAAAATGTAACTAGGTGAACAGTAACACGAGTATTTTTCCTTTAAAAATAAAGCAAATTCGGGTCATAACCCAACTGGGTCGAAAACATAACCCAGGCCCAATACATGACCCAACACTAAAATAAAATTCTAATGCAGTAACTTCAAACGGAATTCTGGAATTTTGGGCTCCGAATCTGACTTCGACTCCAACACGAAAGTCGTAGCTCTCTCCCTTAGATTTCCGGCGATTTTTAGAACGCCTCAAACGGATTTCCGGAACTCCAGTTATGATTGTTTCCGTGCAGACTGCTAAAGCTGAAAACTAAGTGCGGAAATCAAATTAAGCCAAAAATAAAATAAAATATAAAAACAAAATAAAACATAAAAATAATCAAGAT
>CAWUDS030005119.1:0-62503 GCA_963859935.3 Lathyrus sativus | reverse complement strand
GGTACCCGATTAGGGTTTTCGACGAGAAAAAGTCAACTGTAATTTGAATTTTGGTTTAAAGAATTCTTCAAGGGTGGGATCTTGATCCATTAAGCTCCTATGGCTTAGTAAAGTCCATCCAAAGAGTTTCAAGTCTTCAGGGTGTCCAGATCATCAACGGTTGACTCGGTAGGCACCGATCGGTCGAACGGTTGACCGAAAAGTCAACTCTTCAACAACAAGGAATTTGACTTGAAGATGTGAATCAAAAATATTCCTTATGTCGTATTGCACCTCCCCACAAAATTTCATGACCATTGGATCAAGGGTTAAGAAGTAATTGCAAAAATCGAGAATTAGGGTTTCGAAAGGGGCAAGACCATAACTCCTCAACCACACATCCAATTGGAGTGGTTCAAAGCTCATTGGAAATCTTTTGACAAATCCTACAAAAGCCTAAAAGTGGTCCATGATCAAAAAATGCATAGAATTGGAGTTATAGCAAAAATTCATTTTTGAAGCGGAAATAACTTAGAAAAATTCTAAGTTATTTAGCCTTTTTAAGTGGTTTTTTTTCAGAAACTTTGAAGGGCTTTTCAAACTAGTTCCATCAAGAATTTGGAAATTCCCAAAACATGAAAGTTGTAGAGATACTTAAGGGCTTTCCAAATTGTGGTAGACCTCCTCAATATCATGATTGAGCAGGAAGTTATGCACCATAGAAGTTAGGCCTATCACACTCGAAATCACTTTGTCAAGAATTCTCAAATTTGGATTTTCACAATTCAAGCTACTCTCAACCCTTGGATATTGATCCAAACTGATAATATGAGACATGGATAGAGAGAAAACCAGAAAAAAGGAGGGATTTGGTGAACATAGCAAGTTGTTGCAACTTCACAATATAATAATCAAATGAAAGAAGGAGAGAGAAACTTTTAAGGCTAGGGTTGTTGCAGCTGGCTTACTCTACCATCACAGACCATCTCAGTCATTTCATGTCCATATCCACTTGAGTTTTCTGATCTCCTTTGAACAATGGAGCTGATAGGAGAAGATCTTGCAAGATTTATTTGAAAATCTCATGAAAACTCCCTCCAAAAGTGGTAAATGACCAAGGTTGCCCTCACTCTTGTTTGGCTATAAATAGAGGCCTCTCCTATGAGTTTAAGTACACCAGAGCAATCTCAAAAAATCAGAGAAAGCATAGCTCTCATTCCTCAAGAATTTCAAAAAAACCTCAAAACCTCCATTTTCACCAAAAATCTGTCTTGAGCAAAACTCTGCTCAAGACCAGTTCCATTACCTCCAAGCCTCTAAAAAGCATCCACACAATCCCTAAATATAGTATAGAATGTGTCCATACCTTTAAACCTCTCAAAAATACCATTTTGCAAAAAGTCAACTTTCACACCAAGAAAGTTTGACCACCATACTCAAAACATGCCAAATCCTTGCATAGGCTTGTTATTGCTGTTCTAACCATCCACACACCTCACATATGTCATATTACAATTGTCCAAAGAATTGAAAGTCAACTAGGAATCACCTAACTCCAACTGTCTTGAAGTTTGGTTTTGTTGCTTCAAGAGGAAGTAAGCTTCACCTCATTGCAAAGGAAGGAGTATCTCTGGGTTTCTAAGCTTTTTAGCTTGTTCAAGGCTGGTCAACAAGAGGTATGTGATATTCTAACTATCTATTAATCATGCATTGTCATGTATTGTCATTTTGTGAGGATTTGTGTGAAAACATACCATGGCTGCCCTATTGTGCTTCTTTGTCAAGAATCCTAGTTTTATGATCATAATGCTTATTTTATCAAATATATTGTCATTTGTAAAGGATATATGGATGGTAGATTGCAAGTTTGTGCCTTGTTATCATGTTTAGACTTATTTGTGAGTTTTTGGTCATTTGGTAGATTTAGGATCTAACCTTGAAAAAATGATATGCTTGCCCTAAAACCATAAACCTAGCTCATTAGTGAGATATGTAGACAACTTGTAAGTTGCTCATAGCCCCCCCCCCTTGCCCTTGATCATGTGTGAATTAATGTGGCCTTTTGTTTTCATTATGATGATTTTATGTTTGGTCTTACCTATCATTGCTTTGAAGTGGTTCTTAAGTGGTTATGCTTGCTATTCCTTATGCCTCAAGTCTTTGGTCAATGTTTGATTTTGTTCATAATGCTTGTGTTGGTGAAGATGTGAGAAGTTTGAAGCTTAGTCATTAGGGCTGTCTTGTGAGACATGTTTGACTTTGCTGTCCAATTTGGTTCAACATGTCATCTTTGATTTAATGAGTTTTTTTTTGCCTAATTTGAAATTGTGAACTCATTTGCTTATCCATTTCAAGAATGTGTATGTTGTTGTTATGCTCAAAATCTGCCTAAGGTTCAATTTGCTATATCATTCCCCAAACTGTTGCATTATTCAAAATATCATGAGGTCAACATCTCATATTCTGTTCCAAGCATTGTTTACATGATTTGTGTGCATTAAATCTTTATCATATCCATTTAAAACTTGTGCATGATCTCAATTTCTCCAACTGTCATGGTTATGGCTTATTGTACATTCAAATTGTTGTTCTTGTATGACATAAGCTTCAAAATAATGATTTCTGTTTTGGTAAAGATTTCACTCTTTTCCTAAGTTGCATCTCATCTGTTAGCATCATCATAATGTGTATATAATCTCCTTTTTATGAAAGAAACCATTGCCTTAAAGTTGCCCTGTTGTGGTGAATGTCTTGTCTAGGAAGAATTTCCAAACTTTTGCACCAACACACCAATTTTCATATTACTTGACACAAGCTTTTCCATGAACCTAAAACACTCTCATGATGACATTTTTGGTGTGTGCATATTGATTACTTGTGCTGTCTTGGCTTATTCTCACATTTCACATTCCAATCACACTTATACCCTAAATCTGCCACAACATACTCAAGTTGCATTTCTGTTTGCATATACATGATTTTAGAGTTGTAATTCACCCACATGTTTGATTCAAATGTGTATGGATGTTTGGTTTGGTCAGTGTTTACCTATATTTGCATATCACTACTTAATTGTATTTGAAAGCCAAAATTGTCATGACCACATACCAAAATCATGTTTACTTGCATAATGATCAATCTCAGGGTGGTAACTCATTTTTCTCTATACTTGTGGTGTGTGTATGTATTTTTTGTTGATGAGAGATCTTTTTTTCTTGCACTTGAACTATGTTATCCATAAGCTGTCAAACTGTTTTAGAAAGAACACTTGTGCTCCTTATGTTGCCTACTGCTCTAAGTTGGTAAACTTGCATTGTAGTTGGTATTTAAGTGATTGATGTAGGCATTATCATGTTAAGTTACATTTATGTCATTGGCCTGTTTAGGATCAGATGTAGGTCTGCTAGCCTTAATTCAAGTAGCAGTTTTGGTTTGATTTTGGTGTGGTACTGCTATCTAGACCAGTTGTGAGTTTGATTAAGGGGGTCAATTGGTATTCAATTCATGTTGTTCAAATCATAGTGGTTGTTTGATGTGTATCTGTTCAACTGCTTTGAAACTTGTTTTTTTTTTGCAACTTATGTCATAAGTTGCAAAACCATGAGTCATTTTGTATTCAAGTTGGGATTTAAGCTTCACCTGTTTTAGAACTTCATATATGTTATATTTGGAGTGTGTGAGGACCTTTAAATTGTTTTAAGCATGAGTAATTGGAGCTGTGGCTTTGAAAATGCACTTCACTCACTAATTTGCAGCTGTCATAGGTTTTGTGAATCCATGTTGTTTGTGAGCTTTCTAAAGGTTTAGACACACTCTATATGTTATTTTTAAGATGTTTGTGTGATTCATTCACTTTATTTTGGCCTGCTTCATAATCTCACTATCTCACTTGCAAGTGTTTTGATTTTCATCTCATTTTCACATGACAGTTGGAACTTTAACTCCTAAGTAGTTTGTTTGTATGCATGAACATGTTGTATATCATATTTGAATTGTGTTAGAGCTCTCTTCCTAATCATATCATGACTGGTTTGGTCATTGGCTTGGAAAATGCATTTTTCATCCAAAATAGAAACTACTATCGTGTTTTCATTTCAAAGCATCTTTTCAAAATTCTAGCTGGACCATCTTTTTCCTTGTTTAAAAACACCCAAAATTGATCTAAAGTTTGTTTGATTTGGTCGAGAATTGGTTGAGTTTGATGTCAAAACGCATTTGTGAAAATTGCCTTGTTCTTGCTTCATTTTGCCCAGCATCTCACAACATCATGCCATATATGTTTATGGGGGTGGCTATATTAATGGATGTATAGCCATCCCAGTGGTAAGCAACTTATTCATTTTACGCCTTGCAAAGCCTAGACCTGGGTTCGATCCCTGAGGAGGATCAACCCTTTTGGCCTTTTTTTCTATTTTCCTTACACGCGCGTATTGGGTTGGAGGGCGTGGGTTCAACTCCCACCCCTTGCATTTTCTTTTGATTTTCACTTATTGATTTTTGTTTTGCTCATTAAAACTCATGAACTTCAAATAATCACAACTCTCTCAATTTTTTACCCTTTTTGACCCATTCTTTTTGCATTATGTTTGTTAAAATGTCTATTTTTATATGATGAGGGAATATTACTTGTTGTCATAAATTATGATGCATTTTGCCCATGTGGGAATTTGTTTCTTTATTGTGATTGTGATCTTACTTGCAGTTGAATTCATTTGAGCATGCTTGAAATTTCTTGTGAGATCTTTATTCCCCTTGTTAGTTAACATGCTAGGGTGCTCCCCTTTGGTTGTCACCATAATCTTGTTTTATTTTACTCCTAAATTATGAGTTTAAACTGATTTACCTGTGTTCAATTATCATCTATGCATTTTTGTTGTTACATTTGCTATGCTTTGAACTTGTGACTTGCCTACTTTCAAATTGTGATTTGTTCATGTGGTAGTGACCTTCATCATGTTCAATCTTTGTTAAGATTTGTCCTCAATATTTGTTAAGATATACTCCAATCTTTGTTAAGATGATTGATTATTGGTTGTAACCATTGGTATCATTTGAAGTATCTGCTTATTGTAATATGCATGCTTACTTGTCTTAATCTTATTTCATCTTGCTTTGTTAAGTACTTCTTCCCCCAAGTGATGGAACTATTTAGTTCTCATCCAAGTTGTCTCTCTCTCTCTCTCATTCCAAAGGAAAAGTCTCTCCCTTGACCCTTGTGTCATTGGATAGCTCATTTGTCTCTCCCTTAACCCTTGTGTAATTGGATAGCTTATTTATCCCTCCCTTGACTTTGTGAAATCATCCTAAACCTAGCTTAAGTTAGAACATGTAAGACTTAGACTTTGCTTTAAGTCTAGAAAACCTACCTATACTAGGAGTGCTTCTTTAACTAGAACTTTAGGATAGAGTTTGTAAACTCTATGTAAGAATCATGGATATGATTACTTACTTCCCTTTTGAGTGTTGTAACATAGATCTAGGGAGTTTTGTTAAACTCTATACAAACATTGTTATGTTTGTTCCCCTTTGAACCTTGATCATAATCAAGTGTTCTTCATCCCTAGTGAGGTGAACTATGATTGCTCTGATTCTATCCTAGTTAGGATACGTAGGCAGAGGACGCGATGTCTTTGCGAGCAAACTTAGAAACTATCTTTAGGTCATAACCTTCACATTTTTACCCAATTCCAATCTTAGTAAATATTTAACAAACTTAGCATGCAAACAAACAAAAGGTTCCTGTAGAGTACTACAGATGTTTAGGATGTGAAATACCTACCCTATGCATAACCAACCCCCGATCCCCGAATCTCTTAGCATTGTTGTAACATCGCGCAAAAGGGTTCTTTCTCTCTTTAGACCTTTCCTTTGGATAAATTAAAGTCCGGTTGTGAATTTAAGAATTAAAGATTCAATTTAATTCAATAGTTTGGTATCACGATTCTCACCGCAACACTATGCAAGAGAGAGTCAAGCCTAACTTGTCTCGATTTGAGAGTGTTAACTTTTGCTTAACTATTTTCTTTGTGTCTATTTTCTCCTGTTGTTTATTTATTGCTCTCTCTTTCTATTATATGCTATGTATTACATTTTCTTGTTGGATTTTGGGAAAATATCACAAGTAACACTCTACACCTGAGCTTTGGAAAAAGAAGAGAGAAAACATAGCTTAGAATTGGTAGTAATTAGTGTTAGTCCCCAAGGACTCGCTCCTTGTGTGCCTATCATGAAAGCTCCTCCAGAATAGACCTTTTCGTAGATCCTATCGTAACGCAGCTAGCCTGTTGCACGATTTGATTCATGAAGGGTTCATGACTCTGGGAACCGCTCTTAGAACCAGCTTCTATATTGGTAGTCGCGTAGTGTTAGTCTCCGAGGACTCTCTTCTCGTGGGCCTAGCATGAAGACTCCTCTCGAGAGAGATCCTTTGGTATTAACGTCATAATGCAGCTTGCCTGTTGCGTGACTGTGGTATCATTGGAATCTATGACCTTGAGAACCCCATCCGTCAACATAGAAACTATCTCGTGAGTGGGTCATTTTGGGTAAAGAATTTAAAACTATCTTTGTACCTATTAGGAGGGTGGGAGGTACTTGTGATAACCTGGATCCCGCACTGTTGCATTCATAAACATTTACATATGCATCATAACTTACACTAGTTTTTATTTTCAGGGAAGCGTTTATATTGATAGGTTGACATACATTCACAAATGGCCATGAGTTCAGAAAAGAGAAAGACTATTCAGCTTAAGGCACTCAAACCTGATGTTAGTGTAGTCATGAACTGTTTGAAAGAAATGCCTACAATCTTCAAGAAGACTCTGATAGGAAGGTTTGGCCAGGTGACTGATCTGCTAATGGTTGAAGTACAGATTCCTGCTATTACAACCTTGGCATAATTCTATGATCCGCAAATGAGAAGCTTCCTGTTTCGAGATTTCTACTTAACACCCGCTATTGAATAGTTTGAGGGATTTCTAGGCTTCCCGGTCAAGGGTAGGGCACCCTATACTATGATAGGTCAGACTCCAGAAGTGGAAGAATTGGTTGATGCTCTCAAAATCTCAATTTTAGTAGCTAAAGCTTGTTGGAAGAAAAGAGAAGAGTTCTATGGTTTTAGAAGTATTGTGCTAGAGAAAGAAGCAATGAAGATGTTGAAGAACAAACAATGGGATGCTTTGGTGAATGTATTGGCTCTCATCATATATGGGCTAGTATTATTCCTCACTTTTGAAGATTTCATTGATTCTGCAGCTATCAGTGTTTTTTGGGCCGTTTGGAAGAAAGAGCAAAGCCCAATGCACCCTCTCTTGGCCGATGTTTTCTACACTTTGCACCTTCGTCATGAAAGAAAGGGTTCAGTGTTGACATTTTGTCTCCCTATTCTCTACAAATGGCTTACTTCTCACGTATTCAAGCATCATGCCACTGTCCCTAATTTGAACAGTGGGGAGTGGGCTCAATTGCTAATATCAATTTCTGAAAGGAACATTACGTGGTACCCTAACAAATTAGAATTAAGTGAAATCATCATGAGCTGTGGTAGTTTTTGCAACGTACCATTGATCGGATCAAAAGGTTGTATAAGCTATAACCCCATACTAGCTATACGACAATTTGAGTACCCAATGTTAGGGAAACCTGAAGACAAAGAGCTAGAAGAAATGATCCTTCATGAGAGAGGTGTCAAGAATCCCTCACTTCTTTGTCAGATTGTACGATCTTGGCAGAAAGTTCATGCTAAAGGATCATAATTGAGAAGAAGGGATGGTGTGGCTAGGATGCCTTTTCAACAATGGGTTCTAGAGGGGGTCAAAATAGTTAAGCTCCCCTTTTCTATTGAAGCGCCTCCTAGACCCACCACTCCACAACCTGTTCCCGTATCGGTTGAAGAAGTGGAAGAGATGAGATTCAAAATAGCCCATCTAGGGAAAGAAAACGAAGATTTACAAGTCAGACTTCAAGATGTGACTAATGAAAAGAATCACATGAGGTATGAGATTGTGAGAAAGGATAAGAAAATTGAAGAGATGGGAAGCAAAATTAATGAAGAAAGGGGTAAAAGAAAGAGAACCAAGGAGTGTATTAAGCAGGCCGACAGTTGCTTAGATTCCCTCAAAGAGCAGCTGGAGTACGCTCATACAAAATGGCGAGAGAATGAACAATGGTACGTTCTAGCCACTAAACAGAACAAGGAGATCAGGGAGACATTAGGATCTGAAATTAAGACACTTGGTGCTGCATTACACCAATCAAGAGCTGGCGAGGATAGAGAATGTCAACTCAAGGAAGAAGCCCTAAATTCATCTTGGGTTAAGCCATAATATTGGCGTAAGGTATGTGCTGACATAGATGGGCTCAAAAGGTTTATTAAGTATCAAGAGAATCAAATAGGAGTTATTAAGGAAGACCAAGCAATTTGGTCTGCTGCAAGAGACCAGTTAGCTCGTGATGTTGCGGCATATGAGCAATCCATTCACATCATGAAGAATAACCGAGACACATACCGCAACAAGCTAAATGGGTTGGTGGAATTTTGTAACTGGTTGGCCAAAGATCTGATAGGGAAACATAGAGATGCCATGGAAGCCATAGATGACTCCACCGCTCCGGCTATTTATGAGTTCATATGTGTGTGCAAGGAAATGTTGGCAAGATTCAAGGAAGAGCTCAAGGAGCGCGAAGCAAGAAGAAATGAAGCTTGAAGTTTTCTTTGTTTTTCTATTGTCTATTTGAATTGCAAACTTTATATTCCTTGATAGCTTGTACTCTTGTTATGTTAGAACAATTTGAATGAATGAGGAGTAGTTTTCTTTTAATTTATTTGTTCTTGTGCTGTTTGAATGATTGATAAATAACCGTCGGTATAAATGCTTCCCTAAAAAAATAAAAATGCAATCATAATCATAAGCATAAACATAAGCATTTTGCACCTTCACCCGACATTATAACTCATCAGACTTTTCCTTTCTACCTCCAGAATCTGAAAGCTGACTACTCGACATCGCTACGAGACCAGGTGGAACTTTCAAATGAAGCTTGAACAAATGGAAGAGACTCAAAACAACATTAGGGGTGACATTGACGCTCTCAAGATGAAGATGGACCAGCTGCTGGAGACAATGCTGACGTTGGCCCAAAAAGAAAACAATGCTGAGACTTTGGATGATGCCAGGAAGGCGGCTGACAATATAGGAACTTCTGGGATTGTTAAAACTCCCCACGTGGACCTTGTCGACCATTCTACATCCGCGCGTTAGGGCTCTGAAGTAGAAATGGATGAACAATATGATGCTTTCTACCAACCTCCTCCACCTCCTCTTTAACACAATATGGGGGTTACAACTGACCTTTCTGCAGATAGGCTACGAACTGTTGAAGAGAAAATCAAGTCATTGGAGGTCAAAAAGACTCCAGGCCTGGATGCTGTTGACATGTGCCTAGTTCCTGGATTGGTGATACCGAAGAAATTCAAAGTCCCAGACTTTGAGAAGTACAAGGGGATCAGCTGCCCCAAAACCCATCTGAGAGCCTACTGTCGCAAGATGGCGGCTCACATTGGTAACGACTTGCTCTTAATACATTATTTCCAAGATAGCCTCAGTGGGGCATCATTGGAATGGTATATGCAGTTAGAGAAAGGACAAATCAGTACGTGGAGAGATCTGGCAGACGCATTTTCGCAACATTATCAGTATAATACTGATTTGGCACTGAATCGCACGCAGCTGCAAGATATGACTCAACGTAATAATGAGTCGTTTAAAGAATATGCCCAAAGATGGAGGGAACTGGCTACCCGTGTTCAACCACCATTGCTAACTAAGGAGTTAACTGACATGTTTATGGGAACTCTACAACCTCAGTACTTGGATCGCATGCTTGGGTCCAATTTCCCTAACTTTGCTGAAGTGGTATCAGTGGGTGAAAGAATCGAAAGCACATTGAAAAAGAACAAGGTTGCGACAGTCACAACAAATGGAGGAAGAAAGCCTTTTGTGAAGAAAAGGGAGGATGAGGCTAATGTTGTGATGAGAGGGCAGAGAGCCAGAGCTCCGGTGGATATCCAGTATCAACAAGTAGCTGCAGTAGCCCAAGCTCCCTACCAACAGCCAACTCAACAGCAGAATCAACAACAGAATTATCAGAGAGTTCCTCCACCGCAATATCAGAATGCTCCAGCTCAACGACCGCAAAGGCCGAGACAACCAAGAAGACAGATTGATCCATTGCCCATGTCATATGGACAAATCTTTGATCAGTTAAATTGAAGTGGACATTTAACATTGAGATACTTGTGCCCAGCAATCTTTCCATACCCTCCTGGGTATGATGCGAATTCCCATTGCGAGTTTCATAAGGGAGCCCCAGGACACTCCATAGATAATTGTTATGCATTTCAGAATAGAGTACAAGACTTGATAGAATCCAAAGACCTCATGTTTACACCCAGAGGTGCCAATGTTACGAAGGATCCGTTACTTACACATGGAGGTCCTTCTGTCAATGTCGTTGAAGAGAGCAATGGTTTGAGGCTAATTACAAATGTTGAAGAGGTCCGTACCCCGATGGTTGTCATTAGAGAACAACTGAAGAAAAGTGGGATGATTCCCCAAGAAGAAGCGGAGAATTTGACTGATAAGGTGGTGAAGAAACATTTACAAAGGTTCATAGAACATGGGATAATACAGATAGAACAAAGAGATTCGAACGTGTCTGCTATTGATATTCAGTATGATGAAACAAGTGCTTATCCAACAAGGCGATTCCGTCCAGCACCAGTAGTCTTGCAAAATGATCCTTCAGAAGCCTTTCAACAGAGGCCCGCCCGACCAGCACCCGTGATTATGCAATATGATGAAGATGACGTCAATAGACAAAGAGAAACACGACCGGCTCCGGTGGTAATGGAGTATTCTGTCAATGAATCTGAGCCCAAAGTTTTTAAACAGAGGCCAGAGAGGCTAGTGATTGAGTATGACGCTCCCAAATGCGAGGCAGTGGTTGGGCCTAGTGGAATGACTCGTTGTGGTCGTTTGTTTTTCGCCAAATCAGTGGAAGCGCCTGTTAAGAATAAAGGAAAATCTGTTGATGCATCAATTGAATTTCCAATTGTAAAGCCACTTGCTGAGGTATCATCACCAAAGGCAACGGTTACACCAAAGGAAGCTGGGGAATTTTTGAAAATCATCAGAAAAAGTGATTATAAAGTGATTGATCAACTAAATCAGACTCCTGCTAGAATTTCCATGCTCTCGTTGTTGCTCAGTTCATAGGCACACATATTGTCTTTAATGAAGGTATTGAGCGCTGTGCATATTTCTAAAGACATCACCGTAGCCTAATTCGGTGATGTGATAGCTAATGTGACAACTGGAAACTTTCTTGGGTTCAATGATGATGATCTAACTGCTGAGAAAAGAAACCACAATAAAGCTCTCCATATTTCCATCAAATGTCAAGACAAGTTGATATCTCGAGTATTGGTAGATATTGGTTCTTCTCTGAATGTGCTTCTTAAGGTTACTTTGGAGAGGATGTCGGTAAGAGGAGTTAGCATGAAGCCGAGTGCTCTGGTAGTCAAAGCTTTTGATTGATCTAGGCGTGCTGTGATTGGTGATGTGGACTTACTGATAAAAATTGGACCAACTGTCTTCACCATTACGTTCCAAGTAATGGATATCTATCCAGGGTACAGCTGTTTGTTGGGAAGGCCGTGGATACACTATGCAGGAGCTGTCACGTCCACTCTTCACCAAAAGTTAAAGTTTGTTAGCAATGACAAAGTCGTTTTGATTGGAGGAGAGGAGGACATTTTGGTAAGTCACCTGACGTTCTTCCGGTACATTGAAGTTGAAGGAGAAATGGTGGAAACACCTTTTCAAACATTTGAAGTAGTGAATACATTAGTAGTGCAATGCATTTCGAATCATCAGAGTTGGAGATCATCCATGGCTTCTTATGAGGAGGCTAAGATGGTTGTAGATGAAGGGAACTCCCAAGGCTGGGGAAAAATGGTGGAAGTTGCTGAGAAGTTTGACAAATTTGGGCTTGGATACCATCCTTCGTCTAGCACAGTGACGGTCGCATATGGTCAAAATCAGATTCCTCCTGTAGCAGAAGTTTTCAAGAGCGCGGGACATATCTTCGATCATACCACTGCTATGGTAATTGAAGATGAGGTCGACAAAAAGGAAATCTCCGCAAGCTGGATCCGACAAGCTGAGCCTGGCGAAGAATTGCAGAATTGGAAGACCATCGAGATACCCCAATTCTACCCACATCAAAAGTAATGTTTTAATTGATTGTCAAAACCCTACGCTCTGCCCAAGGCGTAGTGGAACTTTGTAGTGGGCCTCCTGATTTTTCGAAACATGATTTACATGAATAAACATTAAATTTGCATTCAATTTTCGCTCATTTTCTTTTTTACTTTTTCATAATAAAAATGGCATTCCTTTTACGCACTCACTTTCCTAAATAAGCTGCATAAATCATAAACATGCAGAGACACCACCAAAGTCCTTGATATTGACACTGCTATAGGCCTCTATGACTTTGATTGTCCAATATATCAAGCGGAAGAGGAAGACGAGGAAGATGGTGAGCTCCCTAACGAACTGGCCAGGTTGCTGCAGCAAGAAGAGAAGGTTATTCTGCCGCATAAGGAGGGCATCAAAGTTATCAACTTGGGCTCTGAAGAAGATAAAAGGGAGATAAAAGTCGGAGCGTCTCTTTAAAGCACTGTCAAGATAAAGCTGATAGAACTTCTCCGAGAGTATGCTGATGTGTTCGTGTGGTCATATCAAGACATGCCTGATCTAGACACGGACATCGTTGTACACAAGTTGCCGCTCAAGGAAGAATGCCATGCCGTCAAGCAGAAGTTGAGGAGAACTCGCCCTGATATGGCTCTGAAAATCCGTGATGAAGTCCGAAAACAATTTGATGCAGGGTTTTTAGTAGTGGCCAAATATCCGCAGTGGGTTGCCAATATTGTTCCAGTACCAAAGAAGGACGGAAAGGTCCGCATGTGTGTGGATTACCGTGACTTAAACAGAGCTAGTCTTAAGGATGATTTCCCATTACCTCACATTGATGTGTTGGTAGATAATACGGCTCAGTTCTCTGTTTTTTCCTTCATGGATGGATTCTCTGGTTACAATCAAATTAAGATGGATCCAAATGACATGGAGAAGACCATGTTCATTACACCGTGGGGCACATTTTGTTATAAGGTTATGCCATTTGGATTAAAGAATGTTGAGGCAACATACCAACGTGCGATGGTAACACTCTTTCATAATATGATTCATAAAGAGATCGAAGTGTACGTTGACGATATGATTGCCAAGTCCCAAACTGAGGAGGAGCATTTGGTTAATTTGAAAAAGTTGTTCATCAGACTGAGGAAATTCAGGTTGAGACTTAATCCCAACAAATGTACGTTCGGGGTAAGGTCTGGAAAATTGTTAGGCTTTATCGTAAGCCAGAAAGGGATTAAAGTGGATCCTGATAAAGTGAGGGCAATTCAGAGCATGCCTGCACCAAAGACTGAAAAGGAAGTCCGTGGCTTTCTGGGGAGGTTAAATTATATCGCAAGATTTATTTCGCATCTCACAGCCACTTGCAAGCCAATTTTTAAATTACTCAGGAAAGATCAGCCGGTTGTATGGAATGACGAATGCCAAGGGGCATTTGATGCAATAAAAAAGTATTTACAAGAACCACCAATCTTGATACGACCAATCCCTGGAAGGCCCCTCATTATGTACTTGACCATACTCGAAGAATCCATGGGTTGCGTATTAGGGCAGCAAGATGATACGTGCAAGAAAGAACATGTTATATACTATTTCAGTAAAAAGTTCAACGATTGTGAGACTAGATACTCTTTACTCGAGAAAACCTGTTGTGCACTTACGTGGGCTGCTAGACGCCTTAGGCAGTATATGCTGACGCGCACAACATGCTTAATCTCCAAGATGGATCCAATCAAGTACATATTTGAGAAACCTGCTCTTACTGGTAGGATAGCCCGGTGGCAGATGCTTTTGTCCGAATACGACATCCAGTATGTCACTTAGAAGGTTATCAAGGGGAGTGTGTTAGCAGACCATTTGGCCCACCAAGCCGTGGAAGATTATCAGCCGTTGAGATTCGACTTTCCAAATGAGGATATCATGATGGCGAGGGATTACGAAGAGCTAGGGCCAGATGAAGGGCCAGAACCAGGAGAGCGATGGACTCTCATGTTCGATGGCACTTCGAACGCTCATGGACATGGAATTGGGACAGTGATTACGTCTCCCAAAAACTTTCACCTGCCATTCACAGCCAAACTTTGTTTCACATGCACCAATAATATGGCTGAATATGAGGCATGTATACTAGGGCTAGAAGAAGCTATTAACTTGAGAATCAAAACCCTTGACGTGTTTGGGGATTCTGCTCTAGTGATACACCAGATTAGAGGTGATTGGGATACGAAACACGAAAACTTAATCCCATATCGAGATTATGTGGCCAAGTTGCTTCCCCGATTCGACGATATCGCTTTTTCTCACATCCCCAGAGAAGAAAATCAAATGGTTGACGCCTTGGCAACTCTAGCATCCATGTACAAGTTGATATGGCCTAACCATAGACCGTCTATTGATTTGTGATGCTTTGAAGAGCCCTCACATTGCCTGACTGTTGATAAAGATGCAGATGAAAAGTCGTGGTTTTATGATATAAAGCGATATCTTGAAAAGCAGGAATATCCTGAAGGAGCCCTGAGTATCGACAAGAGGACTCTGCGAAGATTGGCATCTAACTTCTTCCTCAACGGAAATGCATTGTACAAGCGCAATTATGATACTGTCTTGCTCAGATGTGTAGAGAAACACGAAGCGGAACAAATTCTAAAAGATATTCATGAGGGTTTCTTTGGGACTCATGCGAATGGGCATACCATGGCAAAGAAAATATTGAGAGCAGGCTACTATTGGCTCACCATGGAAGCTGATTGTTACCATCATGCCCGAACTTGTCACAAGTGTCAAACATACTCTGACAAGATTCATGTACCTCCCACTCTGTTGAATGTCTTAACCTCACCATGGCCCTTTCCATGTGGGGAATAGATATGATTGGGATGATTGAACCAAAAGCCTCGAATGGACATCACTTCATACTAGTGGCCATAGACTATTTCACCAAATGGGTTGAGGCCGCTTCATATGCCAACGTTACCAAGCAAGTGGTCGCTCGCTTCTTGAAGCATAACATTATATGCAGATATGGAGTGCCTAATCGTATCATCACTGACAATGGGTCAAATCTCAATAACAAAATGATGGACGAGTTATGCGCCAGTTTCAAAATAAAACACCATAACTCAACCCCATACAGACCCAAGATGAATGGAGCCGTAGAAGTAGCCAACAAAAATATCAAGAAAATCATCCAGAAAATGGTAGTCACGTACAAAGATTGGCATGAGATGTTACCGTTTGCATTACACGGCTATCGTACTTCAGTGCGAACTTCAACAGGGGCAACTCCCTACTCGTTGGTTTACGGCATGGAAGCAGTTCTCCCAATAGAGGTTGAAATCCCTTCGTTGAGGGTTTTGATGGAAGCTCAACTTGATAAGGCTGAATGGGTGAAGACAACAAGGTTTGAAGAGCTCAATCTCATTGAAGAAAAATGCTTAGCAGCTATATGTCACGGTCAACTTTACCAGAGAAGAATGAAGAGATCATTTGACAAAAGAGTGCATCCCAGGACGTTCATACAAGGAGACTTAGTGCCCAAGAGGATTATGGCTATGTACAATGAATCTAGGGGCAAATGGACGCCAAACTACGAAGGCCCATACGTTGTAACAGAAGCATTCTCTGGTGGTGCTCTAAAGCTCGCAACTATGGATGGGGAAGAGTTACCCTACCCAGTGAACGCAGATTTGGTCAAACGATACTTTGCCTAAAAAAGGGTGGAATAAAAAAAGCCGCTAAGTTGAAAACCTGAAAAGGCGACTTAGACAAAAATGGCTATCCCGGTGGACCGAAAACCCGAAAGGGCGGTTCAGGCAAAAATTAGGGATAAAATAAAAAAATAGGTCCGCTGAGTTGAAAACCTGAAAGGGCGGCTCAGGCAAAAAAGGGCGTCCCGGTGGATTGAAAACCCGAAAGGGCAGTCCAGGCAAAAATTAGGGGCAAAATTCCAAGACAAAGTATCCATTATGCATGATCATTTGACCCTAGTACGTCATCAAGAGAAGGAATTGATCCAGCCGTCTTCCTATGAAGCAAGGTGTTGAAGACTTCCAAAGTTATAAGGACTATAGCAGTGTCGAAACTCAATAGAACTCCAACAATTTTTACTGCCATTTTGTTTTTTTTTTGCACCATAATCACCACATTAGGGATTGCATCTTTGTATATTTATCCGTTCAAGGGTCAAATTAATATAAAGAGAGATTTCTCATTAAATTGTGCTCACTTTTTACTTTATCTGATTGTTTGCAAAATTAATTTTATTTTCGATAATTTGTGTTTGAAACTTCAGCTAAAAATAAATAAAAAATAATAATAACTTTTGACAAATGTAAAACTTGTTTTGGTGTTCGAAGACATGGGAAAATAGATGGTCTCCAAAGAGAAACTTCACCAGGTAGAAGCACCGAGTCAATCACAGGATGCCCAGACTCTTCGTCGTTAAAAAAATTTGTTTTCCTCAGGAGTCTGTAATGTGGTTCCATCAGCATCGAACCCAAAGTTTAAATAGGGGCAATCAGTTCCCTTATTTGTCAAAGAGCTTCCAAATTTGGGATGTCGAGTAGTCTAATCCACTCACCACCCTGCAATAAAAGTCCAATCTCGCTTGGCACGTACTTAAAGTCCAATCTTTTATTGGCAACTACAAAAAGTCACTCCAGTTGACACCTTCAACTCACCCTAAAAATCCAGTCTTCATTGGCAACCAATGAAAGTCCACACTTGTTGGCATCCTCATAAAACCAACGTCCGATCCATTTAACAATTACCAAACCCAGTCCCTGATGGTATCCCCACAGGAAATTTATCCCCAGCGTACCTAATCATGTGCATTGTCATAGCATACAACATCATATCATAGTCATATCAAGCATTAACACATCATTTGCATGTGCGTCTTGCATTTCTTAGCAATTGCATCTTAGTTGCATGTTTATGTATCATAACGCATATCATCACTGTCTTCAGCAACATAACATAGCAGCATAGTAGGATCCAGGATCGGTTCGCGAGCATCTTGGCCAGTCCTTCATCAAAGTCGGCAGTATTTCTCTGAAAAGAGTTGATACCCCGTGAGTTCAAGGAATTTTACTCCTCAGCAAGTCATTCTTCAACCATGCAGTTGATGACGATAACCCCCAGCAGTTGTTGCTCTTATGGCTCCCCAAGCAGAGGTTATCTTAGAGAGTTTATTGAAGATTTCTCCCCTACAGAGTTTGGACAACGCTGTTCCTCTAATAGGAATTTCATCTCAACTATTACCTAGCAAATGTATCACTCAAGATGCTGCTTTGGTATCATCGAAGAATCTTATTGGATAAGATGCTGCTTCGACCACCCGAAGAATCTCCAGTTTTTCAGAGATACTGCTTTGGTATCTGTCGCTACTGCGAAAATCGGCGCCGGCTGAACAGAAGAGTCGCCACCGTGCGTTATTTATCCCACGGGAGGGAAAGGGAACGCTCAGAGTAAACCTCGCACAACATGGGAAAGGTATGGTCGTCGCAACCAAAACCTGGATTCGGGAGTCGGTTACGCAAGGGGAAGGTATTAGCACCCCTCACGTCCGTCGTACTCGACGGGATCCACGCTTGTCTTCGGATATGGATTGTTATTCTATCTACTCTACAGGTCAGGGGTTAAAAGAAAATAAAATGAAAAATAAAAAATAAAAATGACTCGGCAAAGTATCGCACTTTATGCCTACGTATTCCCGCCTGGAACGAGAAATCAGAGTCAACGTAGTTCGCCTACCTACGGGAAAGGAGGGGAAGGTTGCTCGCTAGGATATCGCATCCTATGCCTACGTACTTTCACACGGCATGAAAGATCAGAGCAAACGTAGTTCGGGCCACGTACGACACAAGTCTGCCTTGATTGATTTTATTCTTTCTGAAAAAGGTTTTTTTTTTTATTACTGGTCCAAGCGGACAAAAATGACGCCTTGATGAGTTCACCTTCTTTTACGGAAGAAGTGTCTTTTATTGTGTTTGAAATCTTTATGGTGTTTTTCTGTTTGTTTTAAGATAGACATAGACAGAACTCTAACCTATGGTTGCGAAGGGAAACAAACTAACCTAATGTTATCATGCATGGGTTAAGACCTAGTGTCTATCATGCTCCTCTCTTGCACAGAGAGAAACAGAGATCCTACGGGATAGGCAGAAACAGAAACAATATCAGATATATATAGTAAAACAGTAAAATGCATGGATGCAACAGTACAAGCGAGGCAAGGGAGTCCCACTCAACCTCGAACCTGGAAAACAATAGGCAAAAGTGAACAGGCTTCACTTTCAACCCAGCAGGGTAAACAGCACACAATACAGTCAGGAAAACCAATCAATACATCAAGAAATGAAATACAGCAAAAATAAACGGCCACAGCAGCTCTACATCAATATCTGGCTCCAAGTAATCTCCATTCAGCTACAGGCTTCAACAAGCATCAATCTCCATCTTCATGACCTTCAGGCAAGGGCTTTGATCATCTGTCTTCCCTCTGCAATGGCTTTTCTTCATGTCTCCAATCTTCAGGGATGAACATCAATCAACAAGAGGAGAGGAATGTTAAACAGTAAATTGCCTACCAAGGGTGGCTCATTAACTGTTAACATTATACAGACAGGTTTCTCTCAAAAGTTCTATCTTCCAAATACATTCACTGATCCTTCCAAAGGAAGGAGGTGGATATTTGAAAGAGACTTTGAATCATAGAGAAAGGATGGATGCAGACAAGGCATTCCATGTTTGAGAAACAAGCTTTCTAATCTAGAGCTCTGCCTAGCTCCTAGACCCTAGTCTCCTCAGAAGCTGCTGGCAAGAACCTCCTCCTCAACTCTGACAGTTAATCTTCAATCTCTGGATCTCCAATGGTCTTCCTCTCCTCAAATCTTCAGCTCTCCCAAGTCCCCAGACAATCCCAATACCCAAGCAAGCAAGCAATAATCCCCAGAGGGCACACCACACCAGTCAATCAGGTATACAATGCAATAATAGCAGTAGGGGAGTCCTGACTTTTTCTCTAAGGGATCTAATAACTACCCATAGCCCCTATAGTCCCATAACTAATCTAGTTAAACCCTAAGTCCTAAGGGAAAGAATCAAACCTCCTAAGTCATCACCTAAAAACCCTAATTTGTTCATGTTGTTCAAACCTACACTAAGCACCTAAATTTAATTTCTAAAAATGGGAACTAAATTGAATCTATAAGTTCAATATCTAATCTAAACAACCTAAAAAGAATGGATGAAAAATATGAAAATATCTAATAGAACAAAAATTAATAAAATCATGTATAAAATGGAACCATTTAAAATGTCATTTATTTAGAAAATATGGGAAAAATATCAAATAAAAAATAAAATGCAATTTTTATTTTTTATAATTTTCTAGACATCCTAAAGAAAATAATGCAAAAAGAATGAATTAAAAATGATTATTTTGCTATTTATTATGAATTTTAGAAAATGCATGAAAAAATTAAAGAAAATAAAAGAAAATATAATGAAATAAAGTGGAGGGGGTGTGAATAGCAGGGATAACACGTTCCAGGCATTGGGCTTATTAAAATGGGGGGTGTGGATAGCGCTCTGAGCCCAACCCCCCAATTAATGAAACGCAGCGTTTGGTCTCTTTTGAAATTTCCCACCAAAACTCAGATTGAATGAGGGCCGTTCGATCCCTGGTCAAGTCAATATTCCCTCCAGATCCAAGGGCGCGTGGTTCATCTTCTTCCTCCCTTCGCCTAGGGTTTCAGTCCCCACTTCCATGCATGAGAATTCCACTCAAGCTTTCTCCATGGTTTCTTGATGAAAACACAAACTTCCAAGCCCTAAAATATTCTACGAAACTCCAGTAATCCATGCCTAGTCTTAGTTTTCCCTAACTCTCATTACACACTCCAAACAGAGAGCTCGAACCTCAGAACACACCATGCTTGCCTGAGATCAAAGTTGCCAGAACTCAAACCTAATGATCAACAGATGTTCTACATGCTTGCCTCATTATTCTATGCCTCAACATATTGATTATAACTCAACATAAAGCTTGTTATCGAAGCCAACAAAAATGGTAACCTGTTATTGATCTCCATGAATCTATCCCTAAACCTCAAGAAATGATCCTCTAGGGTTTCTAAACAACATTATCTTAGCCACATGATCTCTAACAGCCAGAACAGTGAGATTCGAAGAAATATACATACCTTGCACTTGATAATGGTGATGGTAGCTAGACCTCAATCCAACCCTTGATACTTGCTAAAAACAATCTCCAATGGATGAATATGCTTCTGTTTGCAGTGATTTATGCTGAAACCTTGTGAATTATGCTATTCCATCCTTCATGCAAGTTGGAATGATGAGTGGATATGTATGATCCTTGATCAATTCAGCCACTTATTGGTGTGAATCCTAGGGTTTGAATGATGATGAGGATGATTCAATTCAGAGATGTGAGAATTTTGAGAGGTTTGTGAGAGTTTGAGTATCTTGTGGAAGAATAAGAAAAAATGGATGAAAATGGAGATTCTTGCAAATGGGAGCACCAACCCTTGCATGATTCAGCTTGCATGAATATATAGGTTGCATTAGAACCTCCTAGAACATTGGAGAAAATTTCCCTTTACACCTTTCCCTTTCAATTTGGATTATGTTACTTTCAATCAAGCAACCATGGATAACTCCCAAATTATGACCCTAAACTCAAAATTCCACTTTAGCCAATGTTTTAGAATGCCTTTTCCATTCAAAATGACCTATAATTTTGCATCATTTGGCCAAGATATGAAAAATACCATTTTTAAGCCATTTTCCTTCATTAAATTCACCAATTTTGAAATCTTGTGCTATGGACATTTCCAATCTCTCATGGTCACTTTTCTAGACTCAAAATGTCATTTGGAGCAAGTTTGATGTTGTAAGTTTTTCCATTTGAGCTTCCTTGTATGAGTTTTGGGCATAGGTTAAAATGACCTGTAATTCACAATGACCAAAATACCCTTTGCTTGCCATGACCATAAGTTGAGCTCCACACATCATATAAGGGCATGCTATACCATTCTAGAAATCTAAGACAATGAGGAACAATTCTTATGTTGACCATAAATTCATTTGAAATCTCCTTGAGGGGTAAAAGTTGCTTGGAAGTCAAGTCACTTTCACAGACAAAATTTCAGATACCTCAGATGACCTGTAACTGCAAGGACCATAACTTGAGTTCTATAGATCTCCTTGATGTCTTCACCACTCAAATTAAAGGTCTTGAGATCCTCTACAAGTTCCCATGTTGGCCAAGGATCCATTTGAACCTTGCATTTTGACTTATCTTGCTTGGAAATTTGACCTAAACTAGGGGATTTTACACAGAAACCCTAATTTAGAGACTCTCTTCTCCTTGATTTCTCTTGAATTCTCTTGGCATATCTCCATATCCTTCTTTATATGTCAAATGATGAACCCCACATCTCTCAATAGACTTGAATGCCCTTTAAATCAGTCAATTGACCTAGGGTTGACCTAAGGTTGACCCAGATGAAACCTAGTTGACTGCCTTCAGCTGTAGTTCTTGTGCTCTCATCAATGACTTGTCTCCTTCTTTAAATGACTTTCTAAGTCTATCATAATGTCTAGATACTCTCCATGCCTTCAACTCACAGCTCACAACCCTCTTGTTGACCCTCAGATACCCTCAGCTAGGAGATGGACTCAAGGCTTGATCTGCTGAACTCCCTGCTTTCAAATTCTTTCTTGATGACTTGAATGAGATTGAATTGGGATAATAACCTCTTGATAGGCTTCTAAAGGGGAGAATAATGCTTGGTCCCCTGTTGAATGACTTGCTATGCTTATGCTATGCAGATGGTTAGGCTATGTACATGACTCTATATGCAAATGCTAATGATATTGAAACATAAACCAAGTGAATAAGGTTGAGCAAATTTTAGGGTGCAAACAGCTGCCCTATTCAAGCGACTTGGACCCGATTGGGTGAAGGGCGAACGACCTTCAAACATTCGAGGTACGAGACGGTTGAATACTAAGAAACCCGGAAATTTGCCAACCGCAGAAATAAACTGCACCCCTGTTTGGGTAACGACATCCACTGCCTGGATCTGACTGTTTGCAGCCGCTCACTGATCTCGTAACGACCACGCTGGGGATAACAGATTTCTTGCTTGTCCACATTAGGACTCTGTCTGTCATCAATACGAAGAAATCTCAACTAGAACCTGTCCACGTTAGGACTCCACTTGCTGTTAACCCAGAAAAATCTCGGCAACTCCGCTGGGGAATATTCCAATAAATCGTCCACGTTAGGAATAGACTCTTCCACATTAGGAATAACACCATCCACGTAAGGAATCATCTCTTCTGCATCTGTCCACGTCAGGACTACATTTTTCCATCTTTCCACGTCAGGATGCAATCTTCTTTCCGCATAAGGAGAACTATATCAATCCGTCCACGTAAGGACTCCAACACCACTTGACATGTCCGCGTCAGGACTCCAATCTTTCCACGTAAGAGATTCAACTTTGGTTCTGAACCTGTCCACGTCAGGACTCAACTTTCCACGTAAGGAGTACATCATTCTTCCACGTCAGGAATCAACTTTCTTAAATCCGTCCACGTAAGGACCCCAATCTCTCCACGTAATGAAACCAACTCTTTCCGATTTGTCCGCGTCATGATTACATTTTTCCACGTAAGGAATACAACCTTAATCTGTCCCCGTAAGGACTCCGCTCTTTCCACGTAAGGAATCCTCCTCCTATGTGTCCGCGTAAGGACTCAATCTTTTCCACGTAAGGAACACGATCTCCTTTCCCCGTAAGGAACCATTTTTCTGATTTGTCCACGTAAGGACTTCCATCTTTCCGCGTAAGGAATCAACTTCTTTTCCACGTCAGGAATGTATCTCCTTCCACGTAAGGAATAAACTTGATATGTCCGGGTGAGGACTCGATCTTTCCGCATAAGGAAACCCCTTTTTGCCACGTAAGGAATCTCATCTTTCCACGTTAGGAATAAACTTCCTTTCCCATGTAAGGAATAGACTCGTCCACGTCAGGACCCCTCTTTCGTCTAGATTTGTCCACGTCAGGACTCAGGCATCTTCGACCGGCTGAGGAAATAAGGCTTGTCCACGTCAGGACTCACACCTTTGCCTGATCTGCCCACGTCAGGACCCATGCTTTGCCAACACGAAAAAAGATAATTGCTGAGAGTAACTGGTCCGCGTCAGGACACCAACACAAAGAGCAATCACTTTTGTCAACGTCATGACTTCCCATTTCACCAATTTCGAGAGTCTGAATCTGCCCACACTTCCCTAACCCGGGGAACTAAACCTGTCCACGTTAGGACGCCCACTTCTGAAGAAATCCCGTCAATATAGGAGTAAATTGTCCACGTCAGGACTTAGTTCTCCATTAATCCCCACCCACAAACTTCTTAGCACCGACGTGACAGCGACTTTGGGGCGGACTTTACTGGGGATATTTGGAAACCAAACTACCGGACGCCTGTTCTGATAACCGGCGGTGGCCTCTGAAATTCTGATTCATGGAACCCCTGATGACAACTAACTCTGCTTGGGAATAAAGAGAAGCTTATCCTAGTAACTCTGTGGGGAATACTGCCGAACTGATATTATCATTGGATGTCTCACGCTGAGATCTCGAATATTTGATAGTTCATTTGAGCAAGAGTTCTCTCCACCTGAACTGCTAGAGTACAGAAACTGCTTCAGCAAAATAAACGCTGAAGATAATGCCGACTCCGCCGGGGATAGCCAGATGCTACAGAATTATTCCAGCAAAATAAATGCTGGAAAGGGTGAAGTCAACCATACTGGGAAGTTGGGAGCTCAAACCAAACACCCTGTTGAGGTAACCCCTGCTGGGGAATATAACTTTGCTGGGGAATAGCAGGTATGCCAAGCATGCTCGGACTTTCTGCTGGAGAGTGAACTGATATCACACGATATTCTGACAAAATAAATGACAGGACCCACCACCAACTCTGCTGGGGGGTCTTGATCTTCGACTTCCACTGGAAGGAAAGAACACTTGCTGAAAAGAGAATTCCGCTAGGGATGGGATGATTCTGCGGGGAAAGGCGAACTGCCTGGATACAGCTCACCCCAGCCTTATAATCTTGGAATTGTCAACTCTGTTGAGAATAAATGGCTTTACTGGATAATTCTTTTGCACAAGCTACAACTAGCTGGAGAGTTCTATCCTTCTTCAGGAAGAACTTGCATGACCGGCGTGAGGGCTGAGTCTTTAGTTATTGCAATCTTTTGATCATCTTCCTCGTATGGTTATGAAACCTGCAACAACACAAACAAGACACGACAAGCCTATGCAACCAAATCAATTCAGGTTAGTGACGTTATTTTCAGTTAATCCAAAGCTTTAGCAACTGTTGGCAAGGGCCAGTGACGTTATACACACGCTAGTTTCATCAAACTTAGGCGTTAATCAAGCACAAAACAGTAAAGAACAGTGTCAAGTATTGAATAACGTATTTTTATTGATTGGGCCCCTGAATGGGCGGAGTTTTTGTACACGGGCTGTAACTCCTGAAATGAGGAAGCTACACAAAGCAAATATACAAGTATACAAGTATGCACAAGAAGCATAAATATTGACAACTTAAATTTGTACACATGTCGGCAACGGGATGCAGATGAACACCACGAACTGATCCTTCCATGACTCGCCCGACCCTAATGCTTTCCCGGTATCCCCACTTCTGAAGAGACTGTATCCGATAACTGGCTCCTCAAACGTATTCTCCCGCCTTGATGCTTATTGCAATTATCAAATTCGGACCGCAGTCATTTGCTTTTCCAAATCCCTAACTTTTGCGTGAACCGCCCTTTACGGGTTTTCAGTTCACCGGGATACCCTTTTTTGCCGAAGCCGCCCAGTGTAGGTTTTCAACTTCGCGGGTGTACATTTTTCAATTTTATCCCTAATTTTTGCCCGAACCTTTCATTCTGTTTTCGGTTCGCCAGGATGCCCCATTTTTGCCTGGACTCTCTTTTTTCCGTCCAGCGGGTCTATTTTAAGCAAAGTATTTTTTAACTGCGTCCGAATTCACAGGTGACGTGAAGTCTCCACCATCCATGGTGGACAACAACAATGCTCCTCCTGAAAAGACTTTCCTGACAACGTATGGCCCTTCGTAGTTGGGAGTCCACTTGCCCCTATGATCTGCTTGCGGCGGGAGAATCCTTTTCAGCACAAGATCGCCCGTCTGAAAGCTTCGCGGATGTATCTTCTTGTCGTACGCTTTCTTCATTCGGCTCTGGTACAAACGACCATATGCTAGAGAAGCTAGCCTCTTCTCATCCATCAAACTCAATTGATTCAACTTGTCTTTCACCCATTCTGCCTCGTCCAGCTGAACGTCTCGCAATACCCTCAGAGAAGGGATCTCAACTTCCAATGGTAATACCGCTTCCATTCTGTATACCAACGAGAACGGAGTTGCCCCGGTTGATGTGCGTACCGTCGTACGATAACCGTGCAAAGCAAAAGGTAGCATCTCATGCCAATCCTTATAGGTCACCACCATTTTCTGAACGATCTTCTTAATATTCTTATTGGCCGCCTCAACGGCGCCATTCATCTTGGGTCGGTAAGGAGAGGAGTTGTGATGTTCGATCTTGAAATTCTGGCAGAGCTCCTTCATCATTTTGTTGTTCAGGTTTGAACCATTGTCCGTGATTATCCGCTCGGGGATCCCATATCGGCAAATGATATCTCTTTGATGAATCTGGCCACCACTTGCTTCGTTACATTTGCGTATGACGCCGCTTCCACCCACTTGGTGAAGTAATCGATTGCTACTAGAATGAACCGGTGCCCATTAGAAGTCGTCGGCTCGATCTTTCCAATCATATCGATTCCCCACATTTAAAATGGCCAAGGCGATGACATCACATTTAGAGGACTTGGAGGCACATGGATCTTATCAGCATAGATTTGGCACTTGTGGCACTTCCTCGCAAACTTGAAACAGTCAGTTTCCATAGTCAGCCAAAAATAACCTGCCCGCAGCAGTTTTCTCGTCATAGCATGTCCTCCAGCATGTGTACCAAAGGTACCTTCGTGTATTTCCTCCATGAGAAGCTTTGCCTCTTTTTCGTCTACACAACGCAACAACACCAAATCGTGGTTCCTTCTGTATAAGACGCCATCCGGATTCAAGTAGAAATTACCCGCTAATCTCCTGAGAGTCTTCTGATCTTGACTGGATGCCCCAGCCGGATACTCTTTATTCTTCAGGAAATTGAGGATATCGAAATACCACGGTTTGTCATCAGATGCTTCATCAATAGCAAATACATAAGCTGGCCTGTCCAACCGAGAGATAGTGATTTGGGGAGCTTCGTTCCAGAAGTTGACCTTGTACATGGAAGACAAAGTGGCAAGGGCATCAGCCATTTGATTTTCTGCCCGCGGTACGTGATGCAATTCAACTTTGTCGAAGAAAGGCAACAATCTCCTTGCATAATTCATGTAATGTATCAAATTAGGCTGCCGTGTCTCCCATTCCCCTTTTATCTGATTCACTACCAGAGCTGAGTCTCCGTATACGTCTAGATGTTTGATTCGCAAATCAATGGCTTCTTCAAGCCCCATTATACAAGCTTCGTATTCGGCCTCATTGTTGGTAACGGCAAAGGTCAATCGGGCAGTAAACGGGATGTGCGACCCGTGTGGAGTGGTGATGATTGCCCCTATTCCGCTACCGTAAGCATTCACGGCTCCGTCAAATATCATCTTCCATTTGGACCCCAACTCTGGTCCCTCATCTGGCAACGGCTCTTCACAATCTTTCATCTTTAGGTACATGATATCCTCGTCAGGAAAATCAAACCTCATCGATTGGTACTCTTCAATAGGCTGCTCCGCCAGATACTCAGACAGCACACTCCCCTTTATAGCCTTTTGCGAGACGTATTGAATATCATATTCAGTCAAGACCATCTGCCAACGGGCAATTCTACCTGACAACGCCTGCTTTTCAAACACATATTTGATAGGATCCATCTTCGAGATGAGCATGGTTGTATGATTCATCATGTACTGCCGCAAACGCTTGGCGGCCCAGGCTAGCGCGCAACAAGTTTTTTCCAGCATTGAATATCGAGATTCACAATCTGTAAATTTCTTACTCAGGTAATAGATCGCATGCTCTTTTCTTCCCGTCTCGTCGTGTTGACCGAGAACACAACCCATGCTTCCCTCAAGAACCGTCAAATACATTATCAAGGGTCTCCCTACCACTGGGGGTATCAGAATGGGAGGCTCCTGCAAATACTGCTTTATTTTATCGAACGCCTTTTGACAATTTTCGTTCCACGTTACAGCTTGATCTTTTTTCAACAGCTTGAATAACGGTTCACACGTGGCCGTTAGGTGAGATATGAACCGGGCGATGTAATTCAATCTCCCTAAAAACCCGCACACCTCTTTCTCTGTTTTAGGCGTCGGCATTTCTTGAATTGCTTTTATCTTAGCAGGATCGACCTCTATTCCTCTTTCGCTTACGATAAACCCCAGCAGTTTACCCGATCTCACCCCGAAGGTGCATTTGTTAGGGTTCAGCCTCAGCCTGAACTTCCTAAGCCTTTTAAATAGCTTCAGCAGATTCACCAGATGCTCTTCCTCCGTCTGGGATTTGGCAATCATATCGTCAACATAAACTTCGATCTCTTTATGCATCATGTCATGAAAAAGAGTCGTCATCGCGCGCTGATATGTTGCCCCAGCATTTTTCAAACCGAAGGGCATCACTTTGTAACAAAATGTTCCCCAAGGTGTTATGAAAGTAGTCTTCTCCATATCCTCTGGCGCCATTTTAATCTGATTATAGCCTGAAAAGCCATCCATGAAGGAGAATATGGAGTACTGAGCAGTATTATCAACTAACACGTCAATGTGAGGAAGTGGAAAATCGTCTTTTGGGCTTGCTTTGTTCAAATCTCTATAATCTACGCACATTCGAACCTTGCCATCCTTCTTGGGCACTGGTACGATGTTAGCAACCCACGAGGGATACTTCGTCACAGCCAGGAAACCAGCGTCCCACTGTTTCTGAACTTCCTCTTTGACCTTCATTGCCATATCTGGTCGAGTTCTGCGAAGCTTTTGCTTGACCGGCGGGCAATCTTCTTTCAGTGGCAGGCGATGCACGACCATATCTGTATCGAGCCCTGGCATATCTTCATACGACCAAGCGAATACATCACTATACTCTTGGAGCATTTCAACCAGTCTCCGCTTGATATCATCCTGCAGCGCGGCTCCGATACGAATGTTTTTCTCAACCCTTCCGACCCCAAATTGATAATTTCGATGACCTCGTCGTGAGGCAGAATGGCTCTTTCCTCTTGCCTCACCAACCAAGATAGTTCTTCAGGAACGTCACTATCTTCGACAACCTCTTCTTCGGCCTGAAATACCGGGTGCTCAAAGTCGGGACGAGTCATAGGTGGTTCAAGGATGTCATCTGAAAATGTTATCCTGCAAAAGGAATGGTTAAGTGCTTCAAAATGCGTATAAAGCGAATAACCACGTTGCCATTTTATTGAAAAATATAAACAAGAAAGACAGGGATTACAGTATTTGCACATGAAACAACGCCATTTGATTAACACGCAATGTTTATAACAACACAGCCCTAAGCAAATCATGATGCCCTGGGCAAGACATCAGATTGTTCAACAATTAACAAAGCAAAGCATTACTGTTTAAAAGTCACAGGAACAAGCTCCTGAATAGACCAGTTGCACAGTCCTTGTCCTGGCGTGCTTGGCTGAATCCAGGCATCCATATCACAGTCGCTGTCTCCTTCGTCAGACTCCGAAGCAGCATTGACAGTTTCATGACACACCCCACTGGCAGAGATGGTGATTGGCTTTCTGAAACGGGGGGGCCCCCATGGAAGGAGTTGACGACGACGGTTGGTATCCCAGCCCGAACCGGTCCATCTTCACAGGAATGTCCAGCACTTTGCCCCAGCCCTTGGCTTCTCCTGCTTCCACTAGAGCTTGAGCTTCCTTATACGATGAGACGGCTATCTCTGGCACTTTGCTCGGTCCGGGACCTTTGTCCTTGATGCGCAAACCTTCGAATGCCTGGAAGGGCGTTTCGTGGATTTCTCCGTCGACCTCCACATATTTAAATGACGACAGATGGCTGACCAGGATGTCCTCTTCTCCGCACACGGTAACTACGCTGTCTCCGACCATATATTTCAACTTCTGATGCAGGGTGGACGTGACTGCCCCTGCTCCATGAATCCAAGGTCTTCCAAGCAAGCAGCTGTACGCAGGCTGTATATCCATGATATAAAACTCCGTTGCAAACACTTCCGGCCCCACTTGCAGAGGCAAAGTAATCGATCCAAAGACTGTTCTCCGCGTGTGTTGCACCCTAAAATTTGCCCAACCTTATTCACTTGGTTTATGTTTCATTATCATTAGCATTTGCATATAGAGAGTCATGTACATAGACTAACCATCTGCATAGCATGAGCATAGCAAGTCATTCAACAGGGGACCAATCATTATTCTCATCTCTAGAGGCCTATCAAGAGGTTAATATCCCAATTCAATCTCATTCAAGTCATCAGGAAAGAATTTGAAAGCAAAGAGTTCAGCAGATCAAGCCTTGAGTCCATCTCCTAGCTGAGAGTATCTGAGGATCAACAAGAGGATTGTGAGTTGTGAAGTGAAGGCATGGAGAGTATCTAGACATTATGAGAGACTTAGAAAGTCATTTGGAGAAGGAGACAAGTCAGTGATGAGAGCACAAGAGCTATAGTTGAAGACAGTCAACTAGGGTTTCATCTGGGTCAACCCTAGGTCAACCCTAGGTCAATTGACTGATTTAAAGGGCATTCAAGTCTAGTGGAGAGATGTGGGGTTCATAATTTGACATGGAGAATAAAGATATGGAGATATGCCAAGGAGAATTCAAGAGAAATCAAGGAGAAGAGGAGTTACTAAATTAGGGTTTCTCTGTAAAATCCCCTAGTTTAGGTCAAATTTCCAAGCAAGATAAGTCAAAATTCTAGCTTCAAATGGCTTCTTGGCCAACATGAAACTTGTAGAGGATCTCAATACCTTTAATTTGAGTGGTGGAAGACATCAAGGAGATTTATAGAACTCAAGTTATGGTCCTTGCAAGTTACAGGTCATCTGAGGTATCTGAATTTTTGTCTGTGAAAGTGACTTGACTTCCAAGCTAGTTTTACCCCTCAAGGAGATTTCAAAGGAATTCTTGGTCAACATAAGAATTGTTCCTCATTGTCTTAGCTTTCTAGAATGGTATAGCATGCCCTCATATGATGTGTGGAACTCAACTTATGGTCTTGGCAAGCAAAGGGTATTTTGGGCATTTATGAATTACAGGTCATTTTAACCTATGTCCAAAACTCATACAAGGAGGCCTCAAATGGAAAAACTTACAACATCAAACTTGCTCCAAATGGGATTTTAAGTCTAGAAAGAAGGTCACAAATTATTGGAGAAGCTCATAACATGAAGTTGCATAATTGGTCAAAATATGAACTAAAATGGCTTATAATTCAAAGAAATTCAAGATGGAAAATGGTTTGGGAGATTTATAAGTCCAAATGGAGACTTCCAATATATGATTTTGAATGGAAAAAACAATTATAAGAACAATGGTTCAAACACTTTTTTGAGTTTAGAAGGAAAAAAGAAAGTTATCTTTGGTTACTTGTAATTGAAGAAACATAACCAAAATGGATCAAAGTTGGAAAGCAAGGGAATGTGCAAGATGGATCTAGAATGTTCATATGAGGTCTATATATTCATGAAATGTGCATTGATCAAGGGTTGGCTTCATTTTCACCAAGAATTTCACAAACTTTCTCATTCTTTTCTCTTGGCAATTTCACTTCAATCTCTCAAAATCTTCACCAATTATCATCAAAATCAACTTCATTCTATTGATTCATCATCATAGAATAGAATTCAATCAAGAACAAGGTGGTTAGAATCCATTTTCGAGCACTTTCTTCATCAACATCAAATTGAAGTTTCCATTGGACAGCACAATTCAGGTCAAGAATCATCAAGGCATTGCATACAGAATTGAGTATTGAGTTAATTGATCAAGATCCAAGCCTTGGAAGCCTCAGATCCTCAATCTTCCATAGCTGTTTTCAAGTTTTTGCACCAGGTATGTTTTCATTCACACAGCTTGATCTAGTTGGTTTAGCATGTTGTTGTTAGTTTAGATTTGATCTAGGTGGTTAGGAGATTAGTTTAGATGAATTTGAGGCTGAATAGAGACCATTGTTAGCAGGTGGTAGAAACTGTTAGGGTTTGGAACTTGTAGTAGAATGCATTAGAATGTTAGCTTGATAGATCAGAATGATCACCCTTAGTTGTAGGTTAGGTTAGTGTAAGTTTGATGAAGAATTGTGATGGTGCATCTCAGAGTAATTTCATAGTGACCAGATTTTGCTTCGATCGGGTTTGTTGTTGTGGTGAGTTTCAAATCAATCTAATGCCATAGGATTATAGAGGGCGAGATTCTGAGCATCTTTCATGTTTATAGCATGTTGATTCATGGCCTGGATAGGGAGAACAGAGTGGTGTAAGCTTGCTCGTGCATGGAGTTTCATGGAGGTTGAAACCCTAAGTTCAGAACCATTGGAGAAGATATAATCTGGTCCGTTCATTTCGTGTATGACCTTTGACTAAGAGGGAGATCCTATGGCTCTTATTCAATTCAGGAATTGGAGGGAAGCGAGTTGGCCAAAACGCGCCGTTTCATTAATTGAAACGGGCGGGCCTGAGTGGATGCTGCTAATCCCACCCCCAGTTATGAGCCCAATACCAAATTGAACGTGATTTTGCTTCTATTTGCACCCCTGCGTGTTATTTTATTTTTTTAATAATTCTGATTGATGCTGGGCCTCGTTCTTTTTGCTAACAACACCCCTGTCTGCGTGGCCCATCCTGAATTGAACTGGGCGCATATTCTAAATACACCCCTCTCTCATTTATTTCTTGCATTTTGTTTTTTATTTCTCTTTAATTTTTACCAATTTTCATAAATTCATAACAAATTCATAAAAAATCATTTTCACTTCATTCTTTTTACATCATTTTCATTAAAATGTCTAGAAAATTTTCATAAAATAAAATTGCATTTTTATTTTTATTCCATATTTTTTCCATATTTTCTAAATAAATGTCATATTAAATAGCTTCATTTCATGCATCATTTTAATAATTTTTGTTCTATTACATGCTTTAATATTTTTTGTTCATTCTTTTTATATTGTTTAGATTAGACATTCAACTTGTAGAAATATTTTAGTTCCCATTTTTAGGAGTTAATTTTAGGTGATTGATGTAGGCTTGAACAACATGTACAAAACTAGGGTTTTAGGTGACAACTTAAGAAGTTTGATTTCATTTCCCTTAGGACTTAGGGTTTGAATAGATTAGTTATGGGACTATAAGGGCTATGGGTAGTTATTAGATCCCCTTAGAGAAAAGTTAGGATTCCCCTACTGCTATTATTACTGTCTGTATATCTGATTGACTGGTGTGGTGTGCCCTCTGGGGATTTTTGCTTGCTTGCTTGGGTATTGGGTTTGTCTGGGGACCTGGGAGAGCTGAAGACTTGTGAAGATGAAGACCATTGGAGATCCAGATGTTGAAGATCAACTGTCAGAGTTGAGGAGGAGATTCTTGCTAGCAGATGCTGAGGAACTAGGGTTTAGGAGCTAGGCAGAGCTCTAGATTAGAAAGTTTGTTTCTCAAACATGGAATGCCTTGTCTGCATCCATCCTTCCTCTATGATTCAAAGTCTCTTTCAAATATCCACCTCCTTCCTTTGGAAGGATCAGTGAATATATTTGAAAGATAGAACTTTTGAGAGGAAACTTTCTGTTTAATGTTAACAGTTGATGAACCACCCTTGGTAGGTAATTAACTGTCTAACATTCATTCATTTCACTCTTGTGACTGATTCCTCATCCTGGAGGTTTGAGCATGAAGAAAAGCCATTGCAGATGGAAGACAGATGATCAAAACCCTTGCCTGAAGGCCATGAAGATGGAGATTGATGCTTGTTGAAGCCTGTAGCTGATTGGAGCTTACTTGAAGTCAGATGCTGAGTCAGAGCTGCTGATGCTGTTTCTTTTGCTGGTGTATTTCATTGCTGATGTATTGATTGGTTTTCCGGACTGTATTGTTTGTTGTTTACCCTGTTGGGTTGAAAGTGAAGTCTGTTCACTTTTGCCTATTGTTTTCTAGGTTCGAGGTTGAGTGGGACTCCCTTGCCTCGCTTGTACTGTTGCATCCATGCATTTTACTGTTTTACTATATATATCTGATATTGTTTCTGTTTCTGCCTATCCCGTAGGATCTCTGTTTCTCTCTGTGCAAGAGAGGAGCATGATAGACACTAGGTCTTAACCCATGCATGATAACATTAGGTTAGTTTGTTTCCCTTCGCAACCATAGGTTAGAGTTCTATCTCTTCTTCCTAAAAAACAAACAGAAAACACATAAAGATTTCAAACACAATAAAAGACACTTCTTCCGTAAAAGAATGTGAACTCATCAAGACGTTATTTTCTTGTCCGCTGGGACTGTTAATCAGAAAAACCTTTTTCAGAAGGAATAAAATCAATCAAGGCAGACTTGTGTCGTACGTGGCCCGAACTACGTTTGCTCTGATCTTCCATGCTGTGTGGAAGTACGTAGGCATAGGATGCGATATCCTAGCGAGCAACCTTCCCCTCCTTTCCCGTAGGTAGGCGAACTACGTTGACTCTGATTTCTCGTTCCAGACGGGAATACGTAGGCATAAAGTGCGATACTTTGCCGAGTCATTTTTATTTTCATTTTATTTTCTTTTTCACCCTTGACCTATAGTTTAGATAGAATAACAATCCATACCCGAAAACAAGCGTGGATCCCGTCGAGTACGACGGACGTGAGGGGTGCTAATACCTTCCCCTTGCGTAACCGACTCCCGAACCCAGGTTTTGGTTGCGATGACCATACCTTTCCCGTGTTGTGCGAGGTTTACTCTGAGCGTTTCCTTTCCCTCCCGTGGGATAAATAACGCACGGTGGCGACTCTTCTGTTCAGCCGGCGCCGATTTTCGCAGTAGCGACAGCTGGCGACTCTGCTGGGGATCCAACGTCCCCTGGCTGCTAAGAACTGCGATGGTTCTTATGCATTTGGGATCCAACGTCCCTTTGAGCGAGTCAATCCTAGCGCTTGTTTTCCCGTCGAGGATTTTGTATGGATTTATTGTATATTTCTAACCTTGTATTTTCAGCTTTGTATATTGATTATTATTGTTGTATTTGGGGTGTGACGGGTGTTCTGATATTGAGAGATAAGCCGGACCTGGGCTTGAGTGCACCTAGAATTAGCGTAGAAAGTAGTGGGCGCGTGCCGGCTTTGCTTGCATTAGTGTCTCATGAAATCTACACTCGGACGAGGTTCTTCTGGTTGGCTTCTTTTTCTACCCTTTGGGTCGAAGGGGTTGTTGGTCAGCTGAATTGTCGACTCCGGGGACCGATCACTTGGAAGTTGGCTAAGTGAGGCCTCTTCAGGAATTGATGATGCCACTCCTTCTGGGAATCGTATCATCAACCCTGAAAGTCTGTGACGCCGACGACCGCATAGGATGCCGTACCTTGTGCCAGTTATAGGGCCACCCACCTGTGAGGGGATTTGGGGTTATGCAGGTAACCAGACCTTCAGATACCGGTTTGTTCTCGATCAGAGATCCTGGGTATTTATGGAGAGTTATGAGGTCTGTCAGAGACCATTTGGAGATGTGTTCTGAGGTCTGTCAGAGACCATTTGGAGAGTTATGAGGTCTGTCAGAGACCAATTATAGATGTGATTTGAGGTCTATCAGAGACCAGTGGGAGTTATGGTTTGAGGTCTGTCAGAGACCAGTATTGGAGTTTTATTTTAGGTCTATCTGAGACCAGGGTTTGATGACTTCTGGATGGTCTATCTGAGACCTTTCTTGATTGGGTTTAGGCTATTCAGCTGCAGCTTTGGTCCCTGTTGCATGTTACTTGCATTGCATTGCCTGCATACCCATTACCATTTGCATTTCACTAACGTGTGTCTGTGCTGCAGGTGCATTTGCATTTCCCTAGTTCTAGTGCCCGGATTTCTGAGTATTGATTATGGCTGGTTTGAGGAAAACAGTTGCGTACAAGCTACCGTCACCTGATATTACTTCTTTGCTTGGTCTGATATCTCTCGCTGATGAGGAGGTTAGAAGAAGCTTCAGAATGAGCCATGGGAGGTTACTGAGATTAGTCTGCAAGCCCACGGCTGATGAGATGAACGGGCTATACACCTTGATGCAGTTCTATGACCCCGCATTGAGATGCTTTACCTTTGCTGACTTCATTCTAGGGCCTACCATTGAGGAGTATGTGGAGTTTACTGAGCTTCCCGTGCAGAACAAGGTTCCCTTTATTCACTCTGCTGCTGAGCCCAAGTTGGAGGACTTAGCCAAAGCCTTGCATATGAACGCTGCAGATCTGTTATTGACTTCTTGGCTTGGGGTGTCAGGTTTCTCTCTGGATTTCTTAGTCGCCAAAGCTCGAGAGTACGCCAAGAACGGTTGTTGGGTGGTTTTCAATGCTATTCTGGCTTTATGCATTTATGGAATCGTGCTGTTTCCTAACTTGCCCAACTTTGTGGATTTGGATGCTTTCTATCTGTTTGCTGCAGGCAACCCAGTGCCAACTTTGATTGGAGACTTCTATCATTCATTGCACTACAAGAACGAAAACCGAAGAGGAAAGGTTGTGTACTGCTGTGCTCCTCTGTTGAATATGTGGTTCAAGAGTCATCTCCCCACGAAGGGACCATTTGTAGGCAGTGCGACCTCAGCCAGTTGGTCAGAACGCCTGATGAGGCTATCTTCCGAAGATGTTGTATGGTTTGATCGAGATTTGTTGGGATCTGAGCTCATCTTTAGTTGTTCTGGATACCCTAATGTGCCGCTGATAGGAAGAAAAGGGTGTATCAATTACAACCCTTCTCTATTCATTCGCCAGTTCGGATATGCGCTGAAGAATCCACCTCAGGAGGAAGAAGTACAGGAATCTCTGTACTTCACTGGAGACGTGAAGGGGGAGTTATTATCCAAGTTGCAGCATGCCTGGACGCGTATTAACCGCAAAGGGAAGCCACTGTTAGGTAAGAACGATTGCCAGGCTTATGCACCTTATAGAGTTTGGATCCAGGAGAGGGTTAGTCAGTTGAGGATGCCGTTTCCAGATGCGCCAATCCTTGTTCCTATTCCGGTAGCAGAGCCAACCACTGTTCCTCGGGAAGCCTACGAGCAAGTTGTGAAGGAGAAGGAAGCCTTGATGAAGATTAATGAAGGGTTAGAGCAAGAGCTAGCCCAGGCACGCAGTGAGAAAAACAAGGCCGTATATGCTTTCCAGCAACAGATCGAGCTGGTAAACAGGTTAGGAGCTGAGTTGACCGAGGAAAAGAAGAAGCATGAACGTCTGGGGCAAGAGTTCAGAAGCGCCCATGACATGCTGGAAGCCAAAAAGAAAGCACTTGACATCGCTCACCGAGAGATATCTTCTTGCAACAAGACTTGGAATGCTACTCTCACCAACAACAAGAAGAGGGAAGATAAGCTGAAGCAGCAAATCTCCGACCTCGAAGAGAAGTTGAAGTCTAGTATCAAGAAGTGTGAGGAAGAAGTGATGACCCGGTATAGTGTCCAGCATGCACTGAACAAGGCAATCAAATCCAGAGATGAAGCGGTGTCTCAGAAGCGAAAGCTAGAAGATTGCTTCGGAGAAGCAACCTGGGAAGAAACTGCTGAAGACGTACGCCGTGTCCTTAAGAGGAGAAACCAACTTGTTGAAGGGCTGCTTGATCGACCAAGCCATCCGGAGACCAAGAAGTTGTTAGAGGAGTACCAGACTTTTGGGAGGATTTGATCATTTCATGTAGTAACTTGTATGCTTTATTTGCATAGTGCTGACCATCACCAGGATTGTTGGTTGAGGTCATGCCTTCTTTGTACTCTCAGTGGTATTGTACCCTGGGCTTATTGATTTTCTCTGCAATATATGAGGCTTTCTATGATTCAGCTCCGATATTCCTATTGTCAGCACTGTCACTGCACCGGCACCTTCGCACTAGAATTGGGGGAACGAACTTCCCTAATGCACAGACACATTGCATTGCATTCATATTCATATTGCATTACAGGTAATCTTTGAATGGTGTCTTATCTCCTGCTCTGTATCAGGTACTTAACAGGATTCCAGATCAACATCCGCACCGCTATTCTACACGCTCCAACTGTCGGAAAATCATGGACCAAATTCAGAACGAGATGCAGGATGTGCGCGAGAAGCTCGCCCTCTTCATGCAGACCATGGAGGCTATAGCAAAAGGGCAGGAGAATTTGCAGGCCATGGTCCAGCCTCTGTTGGCTCGCAACGCTGGTCATGGTAATGAAGATCATCAGTCTGTCCGGGTTGATACTGCTCATGGAGACGGCACTCCCACGCCAATGGCTCCGCCCGTGGTCAATATACCTGCCGCTAATGTCAACAACGCTACCGCTGCTATGAATGGTAACGTCGGAGTGGGGAATGAAACTGCTGTCCATAATGCTGGGCTGGGTGATGTCAATTTGGCAGATAATCTGGGAGGCAATGGCTTTGTCAATACTGGGTTCGGATTCAACGAGCAGGGATTTGACAACACTGGGAAGTATGGCTTTAATGCTCAAGGCTTTGGGCAAGATGGTTATGGTATGGTCAATCAGGGTTACGGAGGCTTTGGAAACGGAAATGGTACGGGATTTATGGGTTTTGGTCCTGCTGGAGGTGGTCAAGGGTACGGCAACAGAGGCCGAGGTCCGGGGATGAATCAGATCAGAGCTGGACGTAATAATGCATATGATGGGTACGGGGCTGGAAATGGTATGTGGCAAGAGGATCAGCAGGAGGACGCCTTCTCCGGAGGAGGTTTGGAAGGGCCGATGGATGATTCCCAAAAGATTAGAATGCTGGAAGAGCAGATGAAGGGAGTCTTAAATCAGAGTGCTGTGGGTTTGGACATGGCAACAATGGGCTTGGTACCTGGCTTGAGGGTGCCAATTAAATTCAAAGCGCCTGCGTTCGATAAGTACAAAGGAGACACATGTCCGAAAGTGCATGTACGAGCTTATTATAGAAAGATGTCTGCATACTCTACTGATGAAAGAATGCTAATGCATTTCTTTCAGGATAGTCTGTCGGGTCCTTCCCTAGAGTGGTACATGGGGTTGGAGCCAACTGATATCAAGACCTGGAAGCAATTAGCAGAGGCATTTGTAGCCCATTACAAGTATAACAGCGACCTGGCACCCAATCGGGTCCAGTTGGCCGGGCTTTCGCAGAAAAAGGGGGAGAGTTTTAAGGAGTACGCGCAAAGGTGGCGCGATATGGCTGCCAGGGTCCGTCCTCCTGTGGAAGATAAAGAAATGAATGATATGTTTGTCGGCACATTCACCGGGCTGTTTCATGATATGCTGTTTCATACGTCTCTGGCTAGTTTTTCAGACCTGATTCTGATGGGTGAAAAGATTGAGTGTAACATTAAGCAAGGAAAGTTCCAAGTTGACGAATCAACTGCATCTGGCAGTAATAAGAAAGCTTATGGTGGGCGCCGTCAGGGCGAAGCTAGCGCAGTATTTGGAGGCCGAGGCCGAGGCCGAGGCAGGGGAAGAGGTCAATATCGTCAGCAGCAGCAAGTGTCGAGTGTTACTATTCCCTATCAGCAACAACCAATCCAACAACAACAACCTGTTCAGCAGCAACCAATGCCACAGCAGCAGCAGCCTCAGCAGGGGGCACAGCAAGCTCAGCGAAGATTCTAGGGCAATAAGCCGAGAAGGGTGTTTGAGAAACCTCCCTCAACCTATGCTGATTTATTGCAGACATTGTTGGGATTGAATCTGGTAGAGAAAAGAACTTTGGCGCCGATAACGGGAGCTCCCCCGTTCGGCTACGACGCAAACAGGCACTGTGAGTTTCATTCTGGGGCCCCGGGCCACGATATAGAAGGTTGCCATGCTTTTAAGCACGTTGTGCAGGATCTCTTGGACAACAAGTCTATCAACTTCGGAACGGCAGGTCCGAATATAGTCCAGAAACCCATGCCCAATCATGGGGCGAACGCCGTGCTGACTGAGGAAGGTCTGAATCTTGTCACGAATGTTGAGGATTTAAAGACACCGCTGAGCGAGATAAAAAACCGACTGTTGCAAGGAGGTGTTTACCCGGGTTGTAATGAGTACTGCTTAGATTGTTGGGCCCTGGCTGGGGGGTGTGAGGATTTGAAGAAAGGCATTCAGGCCTTAATTGATGAAGGTATATTGCAGTTTGATCGAGCGGCAACTGATGAGCCTGCAGGGGCAGTAGTGGATAATCAGAGTGATGTGGCCACGGTGACGATTCCGCGGAAGACGATCACTATTGCAGCACCAGCTCAGTGACCACCGATTACCATAACTAAAGCCGGGCCAATCCCGTATGAGAACACGAGAGCAGTCCCATGGTCATATGGGCTAGAGGTGTATTGTGATGGGATTAAGATTGACGTTAACAAGCAGCCAGCGGAGATTGTGGATAATGTTGTTGGCTCAGGAGGCATGACGAGGAGCGGCAGGATCTTTATATCTCCTGAAGTGGAGGCGGAAAGACTAGCGAAAGGAAAAGGGAAAGCGGTTGAGAATGTTCCGGTACAAGCAAGTGAAAAAGAAGCAGCGTCGAAGGATGTAGAAGAATTCATGCGCTTGATTCGGAAAAGTGATTATAAGATTGTAGAGCATCTGCAGCAGACGCCGTCCAAAATATCTATCTTATCATTGCTGTTGTGTTCGGAAGCCCACAGAAATGCTTTGCTGAAAGTCCTGGACACTTCTTTTGTACCCCAGGATGTCTCCGTAAATCAGCTAGAAGGAGTATTGGCACACGTGAATGCAGGCCACAGTCTGGGCTTTACTGATTTTGACTTGACTCCGAAAGGGAGAGATCATAATATGGCATTACACGTGTCTGTGGAGTGTAGGGGATCAACAATGTCGCACGTATTGGTTGACACCGGATCATCTTTGAATGTGCTGCCCAAGAAGGCGATGATGAAGCTGGATGTTCGAGGAATTTTGTGTACACCCAGTGATTTGGTAGTCAGAGCGTTTGACGGCACGCGTAGAACAGTCTTCGGATCGATTACCTTGCCTCTGCAAGTGGGGCCGGAAGTGTTTGCAACTGAGTTTTATATCATGGATATACAGCCTGCGTACAGCTGCTTGCTGGGAAGACCCTGGATTCATGGGGCAGGGGCAGTCACGTCTACCCTGCATCAGAAGTTAAAGTATATGGTCGGAGACAGCGTAGTCACCGTGTGCGGAGAAGAAGACATCCTGGTCAGCCATCTATCTTCGTTTAAATATGTGGAAGTCGACGGGGAGATCCACGAGACACCATGCCAGGCATTCGAAGGTGTACGCATCAAGGACAAAGGTCCCGGGCCGAGCAAAGTGCCAGAAATAGCCGTCTCATCGTATAAAGAAGCTCAAGCGCTAGTGGAAGCAGGAGAAGCTAAAGGCTGGGGCAAAGTGCTGGACATTCCTGTGAAAATGGACCGGTTCGGACTGGGGTACAGACCGTCGTCATCAACTCCTTCCGTGGGGGCCCCTCATTTCATAAAGTCAATCACCATCTCTGCCAGTGGAGTATGTCATGAAACTGTCAATGCTGCTTCAGAGTCTGATGAAGGAGACAGCGACTGTGATATGGATGCCTGGATTCAGCCAAGCACGCCAGGACAAGGACTGTGCAACTGGTCTATTCAGGAGCTTGTTCCTGTGACTTTTAAACAGTAATGCTTTGCTTTATTAATTGTTGAATAATCTGATGTCTTGCCCGGGGCATCAGGATTTGCTTAGGGCTGTGTTGTTATAAACATTGCGTGTTAATCATTAAATAAATGGCGTTTTTTCATGTGCAAATACCGTAATCTCTGTCTTTCCTGTTTTGTATCTTTTAATAAAATGGCAACGTGGTTATTCGCTTTATACGCATTTTGAAGCACTTAACCATTCCTTTTGCAGGATAACATTTTCAGATGACATCCTTGAGCCACCTATGACTCGTCCCGACTTTGATCACCCGGTATTCCAGACCGAAGAGGAGGTTGTCGAAGATAGCGACGTTCCTGAGGAACTGTCTTGGTTGGTGAAGCAAGAGGAAAGAGCCATTCTACCTCACGACGAGGTTATTGAAATTATCAACTTCGGGTCGGAAGGGGTTGAGAAGAATATTCGTATCGGAGCCGCACTGCAGAGGGATATCAAGCGAAGACTGGTTGAAATGCTCCGATAGTATAATGATGTATTCGCTTGGTCATATGAAGATATGCCGGGGCTCGATACAGATATGGTTGTGCATCGCCTGCCACTGAAAGAAGATTGCCCGCCAGTCAAACAAAAGCTTCGCAGAACACGACCAGATATGGCAATGAAGATCAAAGAGGAAGTTCAGAAACAGTGGGACGCTGGTTTCCTGGCTGTGACGAAGTATCCTTCATGGGTTGCCAACATCGTACCAGTGCCAAAGAAAGACGGCAAGGTTCGAATGTGTGTGGATTATAGAGATTTGAATAAAGCAAGCCCAAAAGACGATTTTCCACTTCCTCACATTGACGTGTTAGTTGATAATACCGCTCAATACTCTGTATTCTCCTTCATGGATGGCTTTTCAGGCTATAATCAAATTAAAATGGCGCCAGAGGATATGGAGAAGACTACTTTCATAACGCCTTGGGGAACATTTTGCTACAAAGTGATGCCCTTTGGTTTGAAAAATGCTGGGGCAACATATCAGCGTGCGATGACGACTCTTTTTCATGACATGATGCATAAAGAGATCGAAGTTTATGTTGACGATATGATTGCCAAATCCCAGACGGAGGAAGAGCATCTGGTGAATCTGTTGAAGCTGTTTAAAAGACTTAGGAAGTTCAGGCTGAGGCTGAACCCTAATAAGTGCACCTTCGGGGTGAGATCGGGTAAACTGCTGGGGTTTATCGTAAGCGAAAGAGGAATAGAGGTCGATCCTGCTAAAATAAAAGCGATTCAAGAAATGCCGACGCCTAAAACAGAGAAAGAGGTGCGCGGGTTTTTAGGGAGATTGAACTACATTGCCCGGTTCATATCTCACCTAACGGCCACGTGTGAACCATTATTCAAGCTGTTGAAGAAAGATCAAGCTGTAACGTGGAACGAAAATTGTCAAAAGGCGTTTGATAAAATAAAGAAGTATCTGCAGGAGCCTCCTATTTTGATACCCCCAGTGGCAGGGAGACCCTTGATAATGTATTTGACGGTTCTTGAGGGAAGCATGGGTTGTGTTCTCGGTCAACACGACGAGACAGGGAGAAAAGAGCATGCAATCTATTACTTGAGTAAGAAATTTACAGACTGTGAATCTCGATACTCAATGCTGGAGAAAACTTGTTGCGCGCTAGCCTGGGCCGCCAAGCGTTTGAGGCAGTACATGCTGAATCATACAACCATGCTCATCTCGAAGATGGATCCAATCAAGTATATATTCGAAAAGCAGGCGTTGTCAGGTAGAATTGCCCGTTGGCAGATGGTCTTGACTGAATACGACATTCAATACGTCTCGCAAAAGGCTATAAAGGGGAGTGTGCTGTCTGAGTATCTGGCGGAGCAGCCTATTGAAGAGTACCAATCGATGAGATTTGATTTTCCTGACGAGGATATCATGTACTTAAAGATGAAGGATTGCGAAGAGCCGTTGCCAGACGAAGGACCAGAGCCGGGGTCCCAATGGAAGATGATATTTGACGGAGCTGTGAATGCTTACGGTAGCGGAATAGGGGCAATTATCACTACGCCACACGGGTCGCACATCCCGTTTACTGCCCGATTGACCTTTGCCGTTACCAACAATGAAGCCGAATACGAAGCTTGCATAATGGGGCTTGAAGAAGCCATTGATTTGCGAATCAAACATCTAGACGTATACGGAGACTCAGCTCTGGTAGTGAACCAGATTAAAGGGGAATGGGAGACACGTCAGCCCAATTTGATACGTTACATGAATTATGCAAGGAGATTGTTGCCTTTCTTCGACAAAGTTGAATTGCATCACGTACCGCGGGCGGAAAATCAAATGGCTGACGCCCTTGCCACTTTGTCTTCCATGTACAAGGTCAACTTCTGGAACGAAGCTCCCCAAATCACTATCTCTCGGTTGGACAGGCCAGCTTATGTATTTGCTATTGATGAAGCGTCTGATGACAAACCGTGGTATTTTGATATCCTTAATTTCCTGAAGAATAAAGAGTATCCGGCTGGGGCATCCAGTCAAGATCAGAAGACTCTCAGGAGATTAGCAGGTAATTTCTATTTGAACCCGGATGGCGTCTTATACAGAAGAAACCACGATTTGGTGTTGTTGCGTTGTGTAGACGAAAAAGAGGCAAAGCTTCTCATGGAGGAAATTCACGAAGGTGCCTTTGGCACTCATGCTGGTGGGCATGCTATGACGAGAAAGCTGCTGAGGGCAGGTTATTTTTGGCTGACGATGGAAACTGATTGTTTCAAGTTTGCAAGAAAGTGCCACAAGTGCCAAATATATGCTGACAAGATACACGTGCCTCCGAGTCCTCTAAATGTGATGTCATCTCCATGGCCATTCTCAATGTGGGGAATCGATATGATCGGAAAGATCGAGCCGACGGCTTCTAACGGGCATCGGTTCATCCTAGTAGCAATCGATTATTTCACCAAGTGGGTGGAAGCGGCGTCTTATGCAAATGTAACGAAGCAAGTGGTGGCTAGATTCATCAAGAGAGATATCATTTGCCGATATGGGATTCCCGAGCGGATAATCACGGATAATGGTTCAAATCTGAACAACAAAATGATGAAGGAGCTCTGTCAGAATTTCAAGATCGAACATCACAACTCCTCCCCTTACCGACCCAAGATGAATGGCGCTGTCGAAGCGGCCAATAAGAATATCAAGAAAATTGTTCAGAAAATGGTGGTGACTTATAAAGATTGGCATGAAATGCTACCTTTCGCTTTGCACGGTTATCGTACGACGGTACGCACATCAACCGGGGCAACTCCGTTCTCGTTGGTATACGGAATGGAAGCGGTATTACCATTAGAGGTTGAAATCCCTTCTCTGAGGGTATTGCGAGACGTTCAGCTGGACGAGGCAGAATGGGTAACGAATAGACTGAACCAACTGAGTTTGATGGATGAGAAGAGGCTAGCTTCTCTGGCATACGGTCGTTTGTACCAAAGACGAATGAAGAAAGCGTACGACAAGAAGATACTTCCGCGAAGCTTTCAGACGGGCGACCTTGTGCTGAAAAGGATTCTCCCGCCGCAAGCAGATCACAGGGGCAAGTGGACCCCCAACTACGAAGGGCCATACGTTGTCAGTAAGGTCTTTTCAGGAGGAGCGTTATTGTTGTCTACCATGGACGGAGAAGACTTTGCGTCACCTGTGAATTCGGACGCAGTTAAAAAATACTTTGCTTAAAATAGACCCGCTGGACAAAAAAGAGAGTCCAGGCAAAAATGGGGCATCCTGGCGAACCAAAAACAGAATGAAAGGTTCGGGCAAAAGTTAGGGATAAAATTGAAAAAATGTACACCCGCGAAGTTGAAAACCTACACTGGGCGGCTTCGGCAAAAAGGGGTATCCCGGTGAACTGAAAACCCGTAAAGGGCGGTTCACGCAAAAGTTAGGGATGTGAAAAGCAAATGACTGCGGTCCGAATTTGATATTGCAATGAGCATCAATGCGGGAGAATACATTTGAGAAGTCAGTTATCGGATACAATCTTTTCAGAAGTGGGGATACCGGGAAAGTATTAGAGTCGGACGAGTCATGGGAGGATCAGTTCGTGGTGTTCATATGCATCCAGTTGCCGACATGTGTACAAAATTTAATCTGTCAATATTCTTGCTTCTTGTGCATATTTATGTATTTGCTTTGCGTAGCTTCCTCTTTTCAGGAGTTACATCCCGTGTACGAAAACTCCGCCCATTCAGGGGCCTGATCAATAAAATATGTTATTCAGTACTCGATGCCTGTTCTTTACTGTTTTGTGCATGGTAAAACGCCTAAGTTTGATTGAAGCTAGCATGAGTATAACATCACTGGCCCTTGCCAACAATTGTTAAAGCTTTGAATTAACTGAGTGTAACGTCACTAACCTGAATTGATTTGATTGCATAGGCTTGTCGTGTCTTGTTTGTGTTGTTGCAGGTTTCATAACCATACGAGGAAGATGATCAAAAGATTGTGTTAACGAAAGACTCAGTCCCCACGCAGGTCACGCGTGTTCTTCCTGAAGAAGGATAGAATTCCCCAGCTAGCCGTAGCTTATCCAAAGGACGTGCTCCAGAAAAGTTATTCGTCCTCAACAGAGTTTGGCGATTCCAAGATCGTAAGGCTGTATTCAGACAGGTTCATCTTTCCCCGCAGGGTCATGCACTCTCCCCCAGCGGAGTCAGTTGATTTTCCCCAAGAGAATCATCCCATCCTCAGCGGAGTTCTCTTTTCAGCAAGTTTTCATTCCTTCCAGTGGAACTCGAAGATTAAGACTCTCCAAAGCAGAGTTGATGGTGGGTCCTGGCATTTATTTTGTCAGGGTACTGGTGATATCCGTTCACGTTCCAGCAGAAAGTCCGATCATACTAGGCACATCTGCTATTCCCCAGCAAAGTTATGTTCCCCAGCAGGGGGTTACCTCAACAAGGTGTTTGGTTTGAGTTCCCAATTTCCCAGCAGGGTGACTTCACCCTTCCAGCATTTATTTTGCTGGAATAATTCTGTAGCATCTGGCTATCCCCGGCGGAGTCGGCATTATCATTCCAGCATTTATTTTGCTGAAGCAGTTTCTGTACTCTAATAGTTCAGGTGAAGAGAGTTCTTGCTCAAATGGATTACCAAACTTTCAAGATCTCGGCAGGAGATATCCATCTAATGTCAGTTTCGGCAGTATTCCCCACGGAGTCAGCATGATGAGATTCTCTTTGTCTCTAACAGAGTCATTTATGCAAATGTCTCTTATTTTCCCCACCAGAGTTGCCAGGATAAGTGTCTCCTTATCCCCAAGCAGAGTTTGTTTGTCGTCAACGGATTCCATGAATCAGAATTTCAGAGGCCACCGCCGGTTATCAGAACAGGCGTCCGATAGTTGGTTTCCGGATATCCCCAGTAGAGTTCTTCTCAAAGTCGCTGTCACGTCAGTGCTAAGAAGTTTGTGGGTTGGGATCAGTGGAGAACTAAGTCCTGACGCAGACAATTTACTCCTAGATTGACGGGATTTCTTCAGAAGTGGGCGTCCTAACGTGGACAGGTTTATTCCCCTGGATTGGTGAGTTGTGTTAGTCCTATCGTGGGCAGATTCGGTTTCTTGAAGTTAGTGGAATGGGAGGTCATGACGTTGACAAAAGTGATTACTCTTTGTGGTGGTGTCCTGACGCGGACAGATCAGACCAATGTGTGAGTCCTTACGTGGACAAGTCTTATTTCCTCAGCGGGTCGAAGACGCCTGAGTCCTAACGTGGACAAATCAAGACGAGATCAGTGTCCTGACGTGGACAAATCAAAGAAATTATTATTCCTAACGTGGAGAAGTGGGTCCTAACGTGGACGATGTAGTCCTTACGCGGACGTATCAGAAGAGGATTCCTTACGTGGAAAGAGGTGATTCCTAACGTGGAAAGGTTGTAGTCCTTACGTGGACAGGTTAAGATGGCATTCTTTACGTGGAAAATGAGTCCTGACGCGGACAAATCGGAGAGAAGTTGGTATCCTTACGTGGAAAGATCAAAGTCCTTACGTGGACGTATCAAGAGCATTCCTTACGTGGAAGAAAAATGGTATCCTTACGTGGAAAGAGGGTTTGATTCCTAACGTGGAAAGATCAGAGTCCTTACGCGGACATATCAAGATTGATTCCTGACGTGGAAGAGATTGAGTCCTGACGCGGACAGATCAGAGAAAATATTCCTATTGTGGAAGAAGGAGTTTATTCCTTACGCGGAGAAATTGGGTTCCTTACGCGGACAGATTCAAGAAAAGTTGAGTCCTGACGTGGACAGGTTCATAACCAAAATTTATTCCTTACGTGGAAAGATTGGAGTCCTGACGCGGACATGTCAAAGGATATTGGAGTCCTTACGTGGACAAATTGATATAGTTCTCCTTACGCGGAAAGAAGATTGATTCCTGACGTGGAAAGAGGAAAGGGTTAGTCCTGACGTGGACAGATACAGAAGAAATGATTCCTAACGTGGACGATGTTATTCCTAACGTGGACAGGTGTTACTCCTAACGTGGAAGTATTTTATCCCTAACGTGGACGATGCAGTTTATGGAAATGCAGACGAATTATCCCCAGCGGAGTTGCCGAGATTTTTCTGGGTTAACAGCAAGTGGAGTCCTAACGTGGACCAATTCTAGTTGAGATTTCTTCGTGTTGATGACAGACAGTGTCCTAACGTGGACAAGCAAGCAATCTGTGATGACAGAATCCTCTTCAGAACGATGAAGACAATCCCCAGCACGGTCGCGCGAGATCAGTGGGTTACTGTAGCGGTCAGATTCAGCTGATGAATGATGTTCCTCAAGCAGGAGCGCAATTTAGTTTTGCGGTTGGCAAATTTCTGGTTTCACTAGTATTCAACCGTCTCGTACCGCGAATGTCTGAAGGCTCCGGGCTCTTCACCCAATCGGGTCCAAGTCGCTTGAATAGGGGCAGCTGTTGCACCCTAAAATTTGCCCAACCTTATTCACTTGGTTTATGTTTCATTATCATTAGCATTTGCATATAGAGAGTCATGTACATAGACTAACCATCTGCATAGCATGAGCATAGCAAGTCATTCAACAGGGGACCAATCATTATTCTCATCTCTAGAGGCCTATCAAGAGGTTAATATCCCAATTCAATCTCATTCAAGTCATCAGGAAAGAATTTGAAAGCAAAGAGTTCAGCAGATCAAGCCTTGAGTCCATCTCCTAGCTGAGAGTATCTGAGGATCAACAAGAGGATTGTGAGTTGTGAAGTGAAGGCATGGAGAGTATCTAGACATTATGAGAGACTTAGAAAGTCATTTGGAGAAGGAGACAAGTCAGTGATGAGAGCACAAGAGCTATAGTTGAAGACAGTCAACTAGGGTTTCATCTGGGTCAACCCTAGGTCAACCCTAGGTCAATTGACTGATTTAAAGGGCATTCAAGTCTAGTGGAGAGATGTGGGGTTCATAATTTGACATGGAGAATAAAGATAGGGAGATATGCCAAGGAGAATTCAAGAGAAATCAAGGAGAAGAGGAGTTACTAAATTAGGGTTTCTCTGTAAAATCCCCTAGTTTAGGTCAAATTTCCAAGCAAGATAAGTCAAAATGCTAGCTTCAAATGGCTTCTTGGCCAACATGAAACTTGTAGAGGATCTCAAGACCTTTAATTTGAGTGGTGGAAGACATCAAGGAGATTTATAGAACTCAAGTTATGGTCCTTGCAAGTTACAGGTCATCTGAGGTATCTGAATTTTTGTCTGTGAAAGTGACTTGACTTCCAAGCTAGTTTTACCCCTCAAGGAGATTTCAAAGGAATTCTTGGTCAACATAAGAATTGTTCCTCATTGTCTTAGCTTTCTAGAATGGTATAGCATGCCCTCATATGATGTGTGGAACTCAACTTATGGTCTTGGCAAGCAAAGGGTATTTTGGGCATTTATGAATTACAGGTCATTTTAACCTATGTCCAAAACTCATACAAGGAGGCCTCAAATGGAAAAACTTACAACATCAAACTTGCTCCAAATGGGATTTTAAGTCTAGAAAGAAGGTCACAAATTATTGGAGAAGCTCATAACATGAAGTTGCATAATTGGTCAAAATATGAACTAAAATGGCTTATAATTCAAAGAAATTCAAGATGGAAAATGGTTTGGGAGATTTATAAGTCCAAATGGAGACTTCCAATATATGATTTTGAATGGAAAAACAATTATAAGAACAATGGTTCAAACACTTTTTTGAGTTTAGAAGGAAAAAAGAAAGTTATCTTTGGTTACTTGTAATTGAAGAAACATAACCAAAATGGATCAAAGTTGGAAAGCAAGGGAATGTGCAAGATGGATCTAGAATGTTCATATGAGGTCTATATATTCATGAAATGTGCATTGATCAAGGGTTGGCTTCATTTTCACCAAGAATTTCACAAACTTTCTCATTCTTTTCTCTTGGCAATTTCACTTCAATCTCTCAAAATCTTCACCAATTATCATCAAAAATCAACTTCATTCTATTGATTCATCATCATAGAATAGAATTCAATCAAGAACAAGGTGGTTAGAATCCATTTTCGAGCACTTTCTTCATCAACATCAAAATTGAAGTTTCCATTGGACAGCACAATTCAGGTCAAGAATCATCAAGGCATTGCATACAGAATTGAGTATTGAGTTAATTGATCAAGATCCAAGCCTTGGAAGCCTCAGATCCTCAATCTTCCATAGCTGTTTTCAAGTTTTTGCACCAGGTATGTTTTCATTCACACAGCTTGATCTAGTTGGTTTAGCATGTTGTTGTTAGTTTAGATTTGATCTAGGTGGTTAGGAGATTAGTTTAGATGAATTTGAGGCTGAATAGAGACCATTGTTAGCAGGTGGTAGAAACTGTTAGGGTTTGGAACTTGTAGTAGAATGCATTAGAATGTTAGCTTGATAGATCAGAATGATCACCCTTAGTTGTAGGTTAGGTTAGTGTAAGTTTGATGAAGAATTGTGATGGTGCATCTCAGAGTAATTTCATAGTGACCAGATTTTGCTTCGATCGGGTTTGTTGTTGTGGTGAGTTTCAAATCAATCTAATGCCATAGGATTATAGAGGGCGAGATTCTGAGCATCTTTCATGTTTATAGCATGTTGATTCATGGCCTGGATAGGGAGAACAGAGTGGTGTAAGCTTGCTCGTGCATGGAGTTTCATGGAGGTTGAAACCCTAAGTTCAGAACCATTGGAGAAGATATAATCTGGTCCGTTCATTTCGTGTATGACCTTTGACTAAGAGGGAGATCCTATGGCTCTTATTCAATTCAGGAATTGGAGGGAAGCGAGTTGGCCAAAACGCGCCGTTTCATTAATTGAAACGGGCGGGCCTGAGTGGATGCTGCTAATCCCACCCCCAGTTATGAGCCCAATACCAAATTGAACGTGATTTTGCTTCTATTTGCACCCCTGCGTGTTATTTTATTTTTTAATAATTCTGATTGATGCTGGGCCCTCGTTCTTTTTGCTAACAACACCCCTGTCTGCGTGGCCCATCCTGAATTGAACTGGGCGCATATTCTAAATACACCCCTCTCTCATTTATTTCTTGCATTTTGTTTTTTATTTCTCTTTAATTTTTACCAATTTTCATAAATTCATAACAAATTCATAAAAAATCATTTTCACTTCATTCTTTTTACATCATTTTCATTAAAATGTCTAGAAAATTTTCATAAAATAAAATTGCATTTTTATTTTTATTCCATATTTTTTCCATATTTTCTAAATAAATGTCATATTAAATAGCTTCATTTCATGCATCATTTTAATAATTTTTGTTCTATTACATGCTTTAATATTTTTTGTTCATTCTTTTTATATTGTTTAGATTAGACATTCAACTTGTAGAAATATTTTAGTTCCCATTTTTAGGAGTTAATTTTAGGTGATTGATGTAGGCTTGAACAACATGTACAAAACTAGGGTTTTAGGTGACAACTTAAGAAGTTTGATTTCATTTCCCTTAGGACTTAGGGTTTGAATAGATTAGTTATGGGACTATAAGGGCTATGGGTAGTTATTAGATCCCCTTAGAGAAAAGTTAGGATTCCCCTACTGCTATTATTACTGTCTGTATATCTGATTGAATGGTGTGGTGTGCCCTCTGGGGATTTTTGCTTGCTTGCTTGGGTATTGGGTTTGTCTGGGGACCTGGGAGAGCTGAAGACTTGTGAAGATGAAGACCATTGGAGATCCAGATGTTGAAGATCAACTGTCAGAGTTGAGGAGGAGATTCTTGCTAGCAGATGCTGAGGAACTAGGGTTTAGGAGCTAGGCAGAGCTCTAGATTAGAAAGTTTGTTTCTCAAACATGGAATGCCTTGTCTGCATCCATCCTTCCTCTATGATTCAAAGTCTCTTTCAAATATCCACCTCCTTCCTTTGGAAGGATCAGTGAATATATTTGAAAGATAGAACTTTTGAGAGGAAACTTTCTGTTTAATGTTAACAGTTGATGAACCACCCTTGGTAGGTAATTAACTGTCTAACATTCATTCATTTCACTCTTGTGACTGATTCCTCATCCTGGAGGTTTGAGCATGAAGAAAAGCCATTGCAGATGGAAGACAGATGATCAAAACCCTTGCCTGAAGGCCATGAAGATGGAGATTGATGCTTGTTGAAGCCTGTAGCTGATTGGAGCTTACTTGAAGTCAGATGCTGAGTCAGAGCTGCTGATGCTGTTTCTTTTGCTGGTGTATTTCATTGCTGATGTATTGATTGGTTTTCCGGACTGTATTGTTTGTTGTTTACCCTGTTGGGTTGAAAGTGAAGTCTGTTCACTTTTGCCTATTGTTTTCTAGGTTCGAGGTTGAGTGGGACTCCCTTGCCTCGCTTGTACTGTTGCATCCATGCATTTTACTGTTTTACTATATATATCTGATATTGTTTCTGTTTCTGCCTATCCCGTAGGATCTCTGTTTCTCTCTGTGCAAGAGAGGAGCATGATAGACACTAGGTCTTAACCCATGCATGATAACATTAGGTTAGTTTGTTTCCCTTCGCAACCATAGGTTAGAGTTCTATCTCTTCTTCCTAAAAAACAAACAGAAAACACATAAAGATTTCAAACACAATAAAAGACACTTCTTCCGTAAAAGAATGTGAACTCATCAAGACGTTATTTTCTTGTCCGCTGGGACTGTTAATCAGAAAAACCTTTTTCAGAAGGAATAAAATCAATCAAGGCAGACTTGTGTCGTACGTGGCCCGAACTACGTTTGCTCTGATCTTCCATGCTGTGTGGAAGTACGTAGGCATAGGATACGATATCCTAGCGAGCAACCTTCCCCTCCTTTCCCGTAGGTAGGCGAACTACGTTGACTCTGATTTCTCGTTCCAGACGGGAATACGTAGGCATAAAGTGCGATACTTTGCCGAGTCATTTTTATTTTCATTTTATTTTCTTTTTCACCCTTGACCTATAGTTTAGATAGAATAACAATCCATAACCGAAAACAAGCGTGGATCCCGTCGAGTACGACGGACGTGAGGGGTGCTAATACCTTCCCCTTGCGTAACCGACTCCCGAACCCAGGTTTTGGTTGCGATGACCATACCTTTCCCGTGTTGTGCGAGGTTTACTCTGAGCGTTTCCTTTCCCTCCCGTGGGATAAATAACGCACGGTGGCGACTCTTCTGTTCAGCCGGCGCCGATTTTCGCAGTAGCGACAGCGTGCCGTCAAACGCTCTGACTACCAAATCACTGGGCGTACACAAAATTCCTCTAACATCCAGCTTCATCATTGCCTTCTTGGGTAACACATTCAAAGATGACCCGGTGTCAACCAAGACGTGTGACATTACTGATCCTCTACACTCAACAGATACGTGTAATGCCATATTATGATCTCTCCCTTTCGGAGTCAAGTCAAAATCGGTAAAGCCCAAGCTGTGGCCTGCATTCACATGTGCCAATACCCCTTCTAGCTGATTTACGGAGACGTCTTGGGGTACAAAAGAAGTGTCAAGGACTTTCAGCAAAGCATTTCTGTGAGCTTCCGAACACAACAGCAATGACAGGATAGATATTTTGGACGGTGTCTGCTGCAGATGCTCCACAATCTTATAATCACTTTTTCGAATCAAGCGCATGAACTCTTCTACATCCTTCGATGCTGCTTCTTTTTCACTTGCTTGCACCGGAACATTTTCAACCACTTTCCCTTTTCCTTTCGCTAGTCTTTCAGCCTCCACTTCAGGAGATATAAAGATCCTGCCACTCCTCGTCATACCTCCCGAACCACCAACATTATCCACAGTCTCGGCTGGCTGTTTATTAACATCAATTTTTATTCCGTCACAATATACTTCCAACCCATATGACCATGGGACTGCTTTCGTGCTTTCGTACGGGATCGGCCCGGCTTTAGTTATGGTGATCGGTGGGCGCTGAGCTGGTGCTGCAATAGTGATCGTCTTCCGAGGAATCGTCACAGTGGCCACATCATTCTGATTATCTGCTACTGCCCAGTTGCCGCTCTGGTCAAACTGCAATATGCCCTCATCAATTAAAGCCTGAATGCCCTTCTTCAAATCCTCACACCCCCCAGCTAGGGTCCAACAGTCTAAGCAATACTCGTTACATCCTGGGGTAAAACACCTCCTTGTAACAGTCGGCTCTTTATCTCGCTCAGCGGCGTCTTTAAATCATCGACATTCATAATCAAATTCAACCCTTCCTCAGTCAGAATGGCGTTCGCCCCATGATTAGGCATGGGTTTTCTGCACTATATTCGGACCTGCCGTTCCGAAGTTGATAGTCTTGTTGTCAAAAGATCCTGCACTACGTGCTTAAAAGCATGGCAACCTTCTATATCGTGACCCGGGGCCCCAGAATGAAACTCACAGTGCGGCTTGCATCGTAACCAAATGGGGGAGCTCCCGTTATCGGTGCCAGAGTTCTTTTCTCTACTAGATTCAATCCCAACAATGTCTGCAACAAATCGGCGTAGGTTGAGGGAGGCTTTTCGAACACTCTCTTTGGTTTATTACCCTGGAATCTTCGCTGAGCCTGTTGCGCCCCCTGCTGAGGCTGCTGCTGCTGTTGCATTGGCTGCTGCTGAACCGGTTGTTGTTGCTGGACCGATGTTGGTTGGTATGGGATAGTAACACTCGCCACCTGCTGCGGCTGACGATATTGGTTCGTCCCCTGCCTCGGCCTCGGCCTCGGCCTCCAAATACTGCGCTTGCCCTCGCCCTGACGGCGCCCACCATAAGCTTTCCTATTACTGCTGGATGCAGTTGATTCCTCGACTTGGAACTTTCCTTGCTTGATGTTACGTTCAATCTTTTCCCCCATCAGAATTAGGTCTGAAAAACTGGCCAGAGACGTGTGAAACAGCATATCATGAAACAGACCGGTGAATGTGCGACAAACATGTCATTCATTTCCTTATCTTCTACCGGAGGACGGACCCTGGCAGCCATATCGCGCCACCTTTGCGCGTACTCTTTAAAGCTCTCCCCCTTCTTTTGCGACAGCCCGGCCAACTGGACCCGATTGGGTGCCAAGTCGCTGTTATACTTGTAGTGGGCTACAAATGCCTCTGCTAATTGCTTCCACGTCTTGATATCAGTTGGCTCCAATCCCATGTACCACTCTAGGGAAGGGCCCGACAGACTATCCTGAAAGAAATGCATCAGCATTCTTTCATCAGTTGAGTATGCAGACATCTTTCTGTAATAAGCTCGTACGTGCACTTTGGACACGTGTCTCCTTTATACTTGTCAAACACAGGAGCTTTGAATTTAATTGGCACCCTCAAGCCAGGTACCAGCCCCATTGTTGCCATGTCCAAACCCACAGCACTTTGGTTTAGGACTCCCCTCATCTTGCTCCTCCAGCATTCTGATCTTCTGGGAATCATCCATCGGCCCTTCAAAACCTCCTCCGGAGAAGGCGTCTTCCTGCTGATCTTCTTGCCACATACCGTTTCAGCCCCATACCCATCATATCCATTATTACGTCCTGCTCTGATCTGATTCATTCCCGGACCTCGGCCTCTGTTGCCGTACCCTTGAACACCTCCAGCAGGACCAAAAGCCATAAATCCAGTGCCGTTTCGTTTCCAAAGCCTCCGTAACCCTGATTGGTCGCGCCATACCCGTCTTGCCCAAAGCCTTGAGCATTAAAGCCATACTTCCCAGTGTTATCGAATCACTGATCGTTGAGCCGAATCCAGCATTGACAAGCCGTTGCCTCCCATATTGTCACCCAAATTGACATCCCCTAGCCCAACGTTATGGACAGCAGTCTCATTTCCAACTCCGACGTTACCATTTACAGCGGCGGTAGCGTTGTTGACATTAGCAGCAGGTGTATTGATCACAGGCGGAGCCACTGGCGTGGGAGTACCGTCTCCATGAACAGTATCGACCCGTACAGACTGATGATCTTCATTACCATGACCAGCGTTTCGGGCCAACAGAGGCTGGACCATGGCCTGCAAATTCTCCTGCCCTTTTGCTATAGCTTCTATGGTCTGCATGAAGAGAGCGAGCTTCTCGCGCACATTTTGCATCTCGTTCTGCATTTGATCCATGATTCTTCGACAATTGGTGCGGGTAGAAATAGCGGTGCGGATGTTGATCTGCAATCCTGTTAAGTACTGGAAAAATGCAGGAAATAAGACACTATTCAAAGATTACCTGCAATGCAATATGCGTATGAATGCAATGCAATGTGTCTGTGCATTAGGGTGATTCATTCCCCCAGTTCTAGTGTGAAGGTTCCAGTGCAGTGACAGTGTTGACAACAGGAATATCGGAGCTGAATCATAGAAAGCCTCATATATTGCAGGGAAAATCGATAAGCCGAGAGTACAATATTACTGAGAGTACAATAAGAAGGCATGACCTCAACACAATCCTGGTGATGGTCAGCACTATGCAAATAAAAGCATACAGGTTACTACATGAAATGATCAAACACTCCCATAAGTCTGGTACTCTTCTAGCAACTTCTTGGTCTCCGGATGACTTGGTTGGGTAAGCAGCCCTTCAACCAGTTGGTTTCTCTTCTTAAGAACACGGCGCACGTCTGAACACGGCGCACGTCTTCAGCAGTTTCTTCCCATGTTGCTTCCCCGAAGCAATCTTCTAGCTTTCGCTTCTGAGACACTGCTTCATCTCTGGATTTGATTGCCTTGTTCAGTGCATGCTGGACACTATACCGGGTCATCACTTCTTCCTCACACTTCTTGATGCTAGACTTCAACTTCTCTTCGAGGTCGGAGATTTGCTGCTTCAACTTATCTTCCCTCTTCTTGTTATTGGTGAGTGTAGCATTCCAAGTTTTATTGCAAGAAGAGATCTCTCGGTGAGCAATGTCAAGCGCTTTCTTCTTGGATTCAAGCATGTCATGGGAGCTTCTGAACTCTTGCCCCAGACGTTCGCGCTTTTTCTTTTCCTCAGTCAACTCATCCCCTAATCTGTTCATTAGCTCAATCTGTTGTTGGAAAGCATACACGGCCTTGTTTTTCTCACTGCGTACCTGGGCTAACTCTTGCTCTAACCCTTCGTTGATCTTCATCAAGGCTTCTTTTTCTCTCACAATTTGCTCATAGACTTCCCTAGAAACAGTAGTTGGCTCCGCTACCGGAAGAGGATCAAGAACTGGTGCATCTGGAAATGGCATCCGCAACCGACTTGCTCTCTCCTGGATCCAAACCCTGTAAGGTGCATAGGCCTGACAGTCATTCTTTCCTAACAACGGCTTCCCTCTGCGGTTAATACGCGTCCAGGCATGTTGCAACTTGGCTAATAACTCTCCCTTCACATCACCTGTGAAGTACAGAGATTCCTGTACTTCTTCCTCCTGCGGTGGATTCTTCAGCGCATATCCAAACTGACGAATGAATAGAGAAGGGTTGTAATTGATACACCCTTTTCTTCCTATCAGCGGCACATTAGGGTACCCAGAACAACTGAAGATGAGCTCAGATCCCAACAGGTCTCGATCAAACCATACAACATCTTCGGAATATAACCTCATCAGGCGCTCTGACCAACTGGCTGAGGTTGCACTGTCTGCAAAGGGTCCCTTCATAGGGAGATGACTTTTGAACCACATATTCAACAGAGGAGTACAGCAGTAAACAACTTTTCCCCTTCGGTTTTCGTTCTTGTAGTGCAATGAGTGGTAGAAGTCTCCGATCAACGTCGGCACTGGATTGCCGGCAGCGAATAGATAGAAAGCATCCAAGTCCACAAAATTGGGCAGGTTAGGAAACAACACAATTCCATAAATGCATAAAGCCAAAATAGCATTGAAAACCACCCAACAACCGTTCTTGGCGTATTCTTGAGCCTTGCCAGCCAGAAAATCCAGAGGGAAACCTGAAACCCCAAGCCAAGAAGTCACTAATAACTCAGCAGCATTCATATGCAAGGCTTTGGCTAAGTCCTCCAACTTGGGCTCAGCAGCAGAGTGAATAAAGGGAACCTTGTTCTGCACCGGTAACTCAGTAAACTCCACATACTCCTCAATGGTAGGTCCTAGAGTGAAGTCAGCAAACGTAAAACATCTCAATGCGGGGTCATAGAACTGCATCAAGGTGTACAGCCCGTTCATCTCATCAGTAGTGGGCTTGCAGACTAATCTCAGTAATCTCCCATGACTCATTCTAAAGCTTCTCCTAACCTCCTCATCAGCGAGAGATATCAGACCAAGTAAAGAAGTAATATCGGGTGAAGGCAGCTTATACGCAACTGTTTTCCTCAAACTAGCCATAGTCAATACTCAGAAATCTGGGCACTAGAACCGGGGAATATGCAAATGCACCTGCAGCACAGACACACGTTAGTGGGATGCAATGATAATGGGTATGTAAACAATGCAATGCAAGTAACATGCAACAGGGACCAAAGCTGTAGCTGCATAGCCTGAACCCAATCAAGAAAGGTCTCAGATAGACCATCCAGAAGTCCTCAAACCCTGGTCTCAGATAGACCTAAAACGAAGCTTCAACAATGGTCTCTGACAGACCTCAAACCATAACTCCAACTGGTCTCTGACAGACCTCAAGACTCTCAACTGGTCTCTGACAGACCTCCTAACTCTCCATAAATACCCAGGATCTCTGATCAAGAAATAACCGGTATCTGAAGGTCTAGTTACCTGCATAACCCCAAACCCTCTCACAAGTGGATGTCCTAGTAACTGACAAAGGTACGACATCCTATGCGGTCGTCGGCGTCACAGACTTTCAGGGTTGATGATACGATTCCCAGAAGGAGTGGCATCATCAAATCCTGAAGAGGCCTCACTTAGCCAACTTCCAAATGATCGGTTCCCGGAGTCGACAATTTAGCTGACCAACAACCCCTTCGACCCAAAGGGTAGAAAAAGAAGCCAACTAGAAGAACCTCGTCCGAGTGTAGATTTCATGAGACACTAATGCAAGCAAAGCCGGCACGCGCCCACTACTTTCTACTCTAATTCTAGGTGCACTCAAGCCCAGGTCCGGCTTATCTCTCAATCATAGAACCACCCATCACCCCCAATACAGCAATAACAATCAATATATATAATGCTGAAAATAAAGGTCAGAAATATAAATCCATACAAAATCCTCGACGGGAAAACAAGCGTTAGGATTGACTCTCTTAAGGGATGTTGGATCCCAAATGCATAAGAACCATCGCAGTCCTTAGCAGCCAGGGGACGTTGGATCCCCAGCAGAGTCGCCAGCTGTCGCTACTGCGAAAATCGGCGCCGGCTGAACAGAAGAGTCGCCACCGTGCGTTATTTATCCCACGGGAGGGAAAGGGAACGCTCAGAGTAAACCTCGCACAACATGGGAAAGGTATGGTCGTCGCAACCAAAACCTGGATTCGGGAGTCGGTTACGCAAGGGGAAGGTATTAGCACCCCTCACGTCCGTCGTACTCGACGGGATCCACGCTTGTCTTCGGATATGGATTGTTATTCTATCTACTCTACAGGTCAGGGGTTAAAAGAAAATAAAATGAAAAATAAAAAATAAAAATGACTCGGCAAAGTATCGCACTTTATGCCTACGTATTCCCGCCTGGAACGAGAAATCAGAGTCAACGTAGTTCGCCTACCTACGGGAAAGGAGGGGAAGGTTGCTCGCTAGGATATCGCATCCTATGCCTACGTACTTTCACACGGCATGAAAGATCAGAGCAAACGTAGTTCGGGCCACGTACGACACAAGTCTGCCTTGATTGATTTTATTCTTTCTGAAAAAGGTTTTTTTTTTTTATTACTGGTCCAAGCGGACAAAAATGACGCCTTGATGAGTTCACCTTCTTTTACGGAAAAAGTGTCTTTTATTGTGTTTGAAATCTTTATGGTGTTTTTCTGTTTGTTTTAAGATAGACATAGACAGAACTCTAACCTATGGTTGCGAAGGGAAACAAACTAACCTAATGTTATCATGCATGGGTTAAGACCTAGTGTCTATCATGCTCCTCTCTTGCACAGAGAGAAACAGAGATCCTACGGGATAGGCAGAAACAGAAACAATATCAAATATATATAGTAAAACAGTAAAATGCATGGATGCAACAGTACAAGCGAGGCAAGGGAGTCCCACTCAACCTCGAACCTGGAAAACAATAGGCAAAAGTGAACAGGCTTCACTTTCAACCCAGCAGGGTAAACAGCACACAATACAGTCAGGAAAACCAATCAATACATCAAGAAATGAAATACAGCAAAAATAAACGGCCACAGCAGCTCTACATCAATATCTGGCTCCAAGTAATCTCCATTCAGCTACAGGCTTCAACAAGCATCAATCTCCATCTTCATGACCTTCAGGCAAGGGCTTTGATCATCTGTCTTCCCTCTGCAATGGCTTTTCTTCATGTCTCCAATCTTCAGGGATGAACATCAATCAACAAGAGGAGAGGAATGTTAAACAGTAAATTGCCTACCAAGGGTGGCTCATTAACTGTTAACATTATACAGACAGGTTTCTCTCAAAAGTTCTATCTTCCAAATACATTCACTGATCCTTCCAAAGGAAGGAGGTGGATATTTGAAAGAGACTTTGAATCATAGAGAAAGGATGGATGCAGACAAGGCATTCCATGTTTGAGAAACAAGCTTTCTAATCTAGAGCTCTGCCTAGCTCCTAGACCCTAGTCTCCTCAGCAGCTGCTGGCAAGAACCTCCTCCTCAACTCTGACAGTTAATCTTCAATCTCTGGATCTCCAATGGTCTTCCTCTCCTCAAATCTTCAGCTCTCCCAAGTCCCCAGACAATCCCAATACCCAAGCAAGCAAGCAATAATCCCCAGAGGGCACACCACACCAGTCAATCAGGTATACAATGCAATAATAGCAGTAGGGGAGTCCTGACTTTTTCTCTAAGGGATCTAATAACTACCCATAGCCCCTATAGTCCCATAACTAATCTAGTTAAACCCTAAGTCCTAAGGGAAAGAATCAAACCTCCTAAGTCATCACCTAAAAACCCTAATTTGTTCATGTTGTTCAAACCTACACTAAGCACCTAAATTTAATTTCTAAAAATGGGAACTAAATTGAATCTATAAGTTCAATATCTAATCTAAACAACCTAAAAAGAATGGATGAAAAATATGAAAATATCTAATAGAACAAAAATTAATAAAATCATGTATAAAATGGAACCATTTAAAATGTCATTTATTTAGAAAATATGGGAAAAATATCAAATAAAAAATAAAATGCAATTTTTATTTTTTATAATTTTCTAGACATCCTAAAGAAAATAATGCAAAAAGAATGAATTAAAAATGATTATTTTGCTATTTATTATGAATTTTAGAAAATGCATGAAAAAATTAAAGAAAATAAAAGAAAATATAATGAAATAAAGTGGAGGGGGTGTGAATAGCAGGGATAACACGTTCCAGGCATTGGGCTTATTAAAATGGGGGGTGTGGATAGCGCTCTGAGCCCAACCCCCCAATTAATGAAACGCAGCGTTTGGTCTCTTTTGAAATTTCCCACCAAAACTCAGATTGAATGAGGGCCGTTCGATCCCTGGTCAAGTCAATATTCCCTCCAGATCCAAGGGCGCGTGGTTCATCTTCTTCCTCCCTTCGCCTAGGGTTTCAGTCCCCACTTCCATGCATGAGAATTCCACTCAAGCTTTCTCCATGGTTTCTTGATGAAAACACAAACTTCCAAGCCCTAAAATATTCTACGAAACTCCAGTAATCCATGCCTAGTCTTAGTTTTCCCTAACTCTCATTACACACTCCAAACAGAGAGCTCGAACCTCAGAACACACCATGCTTGCCTGAGATCAAAGTTGCCAGAACTCAAACCTAATGATCAACAGATGTTCTACATGCTTGCCTCATTATTCTATGCCTCAACATATTGATTATAACTCAACATAAAGCTTGTTATCGAAGCCAACAGAAATGGTAACCTGTTATTGATCTCCATGAATCTATCCCTAAACCTCAAGAAATGATCCTCTAGGGTTTCTAAACAACATTATCTTAGCCACATGATCTCTAACAGCCAGAACAGTGAGATTCGAAGAAATATACATACCTTGCACTTGATAATGGTGATGGTAGCTAGACCTCAATCCAACCCTTGATACTTGCTAAAAACAATCTCCAATGGATGAATATGCTTCTGTTTGCAGTGATTTATGCTGAAACCTTGTGAATTATGCTATTCCATCCTTCATGCAAGTTGGAATGATGAAGTGGATATGTATGATCCTTGATCAATTCAGCCACTTATTGGTGTGAATCCTAGGGTTTGAATGATGATGAGGATGATTCAATTCAGAGATGTGAGAATTTTGAGAGGTTTGTGAGAGTTTGAGTATCTTGTGGAAGAATAAGAAAAAATGGATGAAAATGGAGATTCTTGCCAAATGGGAGCACCAACCCTTGCATGATTCAGCTTGCATGAATATATAAGTTGCATTAGAACCTCCTAGAACATTGGAGAAATTTCCCTTTACACTTTCCCTTTCAATTTGGATTATGTTACTTTCAAATCAAGCAACCATGGATAACTCCCAAATTATGACCTAAACTCAAAATTCCACTTTAGCCAATGTTTTTAGAATGCCTTTTCCATTCAAAATGACCTATAATTTTGCATCATTTGGCCAAGATATGAAAAATACCATTTTTTAAGCCATTTTCCTTCATTAAATTCACCAATTTTGAAATCTTGTGCTATGGACATTTCCAATCTCTCATGGTCACTTTGCTAGACTCAAAATGTCATTTGGAGCAAGTTTGATGTTGTAAGTTTTTCCATTTGAAGCTTCCTTGTATGAGTTTT